>OZ017738.1:103199979-103494979 GCA_963969285.1 Odontomyia ornata
GCAATTGGAGACCTGTCAGCCGAAAAATTTAAGGAAAATCACAAAGGTAGATCTTTATGAGTATAAGGGCAACAAATAGCTCAAAAACCAATCACTTAACTGTGTTAATAATAGCACGATTTGTCAATTTTAAGTTTTGCCCCATAAAAAAACGTTATCCACAAAATTTTTAAAATTAATTAGAATAATATAAGATCCTTGTGTCTACAAAAGTTCATTGAAATCGGAGCATAATCAAGTAATATGTCGAAAATTTCAATTGTATAGAATTACAACAACAATAACACGTGTTGATGGTTGATATATATTTCAAATCGACCTGGACACTACATTTTGCTTCGGATTTTCATGAAAATTTCAGGAATAGTGTTAAATTTGGATTTGTTCAATTGGCATTCAGAAAAATTATTTAAGTTGGAACTGAATGGCAGCCATTATGTGCTTGTGAAAGAAACCCATCTATCTTTCTGATATATTTGAACGATTTCTTCTCTTTTGATGACATGAACTGATGGCTTGAATTACACATCCATTACATCTGAATGCATAATTCAAGTCATTGGATCATGTCATCGGAGTTGTTACAAAGTTAGTTACAAAGTCCTTCTGGTAGAAGCATTCTCCTACCTACTCGATTAGTTTAGCTGCTAATGTTGTTAACGTTGAATACGTTTTCACTTAAATTTAAATTAATTTTAATATTGATATTTTTTATCTTGATAATTTGTTGTGTCCAATGCCTTTATCTTGAAGTTGAAGATTATTTTGTAAGGCGTCTGCCTCAATCAATATTTTGTGAGAAATAATAAGAATCATCTCTATCTCCATATGAAGGTAGGAGCGGTAGCAAATCTCTCAGTCGTTTTTCGATCTTCCGTCATTTTACTTGCAATCATAAATTTCGAAATTTTATTGGTTTACTTTGATTCGCGTTCCTTTATGAGCTTCGTTGGATGTACTTCTATTATAATACCGATCTATCATACAAAACCTTATTAAAATCATAAGTTTGTCCAACCATTTGACCGTGTGTATCAGAGAAAAATTTCTCAGTAACAATTTAAGGCGCAGCCCCCCCGGTTAAACCGCAAATTTGGTTAAACTTTACAGCCGTTCACCTCAGAAACGTTACGAATATTTGCAGCTAGAAGTCAGAAAAAAACTTTGGCTATTGAATCAAATCATTACATTTTGCAAAAAATTTGTTACAAATGTTATTAAATTCAAACAAAATAGCATGTTTTCGTTAAAAAATTTAGTAAATCTCGGAAACTACTTAACGTACCGGGTTGATTTAAGCTACGTTTGTTAGATCTAAATAATTTACATTGAATTAACTCATCAAAAATTTAAAAAAAAAATTTTTGCAAAAAATTTCCTAGAGCAAAATATAGAAATTTGATACAAATCAATGTGGATGATATTTGTTCAGTGTCTGCAAATTGCACCTTTTCTTCTAGGAAATTTTTTTGCAAAAATCTTTTTTGAATTTTTGATGAGTTAATTCAATGTAAATAATTTAGATTTAACAAACGTAGCTTAAATTAACTCGGTACGTTAAGTAGTTGCTATTTTGTTTGAATTTTGTAATTTTCGCAACAAACTTTTTGCAAAATGTAATGAACTGATTCAATAGCCAAAGGTTCATTCTAATTTTTACTTAAAAAAATTTTGCAAATATTTGTAAGGGTTCTGAGATGGACGGCTGTAAAGTTTACTCAAATTGCTGCGCCTTAACCTACGGCTTATCTAAAATCTTCGTGGAACGGTCGGAAGAAATTACCTCATGAACATGTGTCCCCAAATTTATTTTTGCATTTTCTTCGTTGCCAATTATGGTGAGTTCTGTCATCCCTCGAATATTTTGGTAGTTTCTGCTTTGGCGTCCAAAGTTGATGTTTTTGCCTGGGGTTGAGGGGGGCACTTGTTTTTAATATTTTCTCTTGCAATATCAATCATCAATGCTCTCCTGTGCAAAATTAGTTTTTCTGAATTCTACGCCATATTAAAACTCATACGACAAAATATTTTAGATTTATAATCAAGTAATAACAACTAGTCATAATGGTTTTTCTCATATGAATTTTGTATAAGTTCCGTTTTGTGAATTTAAGATTGCAATGAATTTACAGTAGTCCTTTGATCGGATTTCGCTTAGAAAATCACAGCGAACCATGCAAACGACTTGATGACTTCAATCATACATACAATAGTTCCGACAGTTCGAAACTCTACACCGGTTGGTAGCTGCTCATAAGCTAGTTCTGTTCGACGAGGACATCAGACGTGGACCGGACCACGAATAGACTAGTCGCTCAGTACTAATTTTACTACCAGCTACCGTAAGGCGTAATACCCTCCCAACTTTAAAATTGAATTTTATCTAAATTTTAATTAAATTGATCATTTGGTTTCTTCCAATGATTGACTGAACTAATGTTTTATGTATTATAACTCTTCATTAATACTATTTTGGCTCCGCATAATCACTAGGGTAGTTTCAGGCCCAGTCAAAACCTTGATTACAATTCTAGAGTCTGGTTGTTGTGACTTTGTTCGTTAATAAATACGAGTATGGTCTGAGGAAAACAGTGCTAATATATATTTTGGAACATATGTGGGGGCGGACGCTAAGTTTTCACAGTCCTGTAACCCTTGATGTTGTACTTGTTCTACTTATTGCAATATTATGCTTAATTTGAGGTGACAGATTTCGCTTCTGATTTTTCTACCTCCAACGATTCATGCGTGTCTATTCCACCGTGGCGATCAGTGTCCAATCTATGTAACGATGCATTGAAAAGAATATCCTGGGACACTATCGATAATGCAGCATAATAATAAGTCTAAAATGTCGTTGTCTTCATCAAAATCGACCATTGATTCCCAAGATTTCTAATTATAGAAATCTATTCAGGTTTTTGAAAGTATTGAAGAAATAGAGTATACAAATATTATTGAAATACTATCCGAAAATGAATATACGCTAGTTCTCAAGCCAGGTTGGTGCTCTCGCACTATTGCTGAGAACAAAACCATATAAATCTATCTGTACTTGGTCAAATCAACTAAATATAATTGTTGATTCAGAGATTATGAACTGACTTCACTTTTTGTCGTACTCTCATCGTATTACGATGGTGATAACATACGAGTAGGCTTATAGGAGCGATACAAGGGATACAATCAACATTTTCGTTATAAATCCGATTGGTTCAAATTAAAATGTAAACGCGGATAGCGTTGGGAACGTGAACGGGAGAGTCTGGTATGTATCTGATTTTTCCCCTTGTAGCGTTTAATGATTAATTATCATTGAATTGAGCTTTAAACTAATTTGTAAGGGCTTGTACTAAAATACAAAACCCTATTGAAACCGTTACATGTGTCCGTCTGTCCGTCCGTGCGTCCGTCCGTGCGTTCTACTATTCAAATGGTTTTGCAGGGAGCGAAACAAATGATATTCCGATGGTGTTAAGTCAGGGCTATAGAATGGATGTAGCATCAGATCCCAATTGAGCTACATTAATTTTTGACGGGTTATCAAAGAGGTATGGGGCCTGGCGTTATCATGATGGAACATCACGTTTTTGCGATCGGCGTTTTTTCTTGATTTCTTCGTTCAATTTCGATAGTTGACGACAGTAGACATTTGAATCAATAGTTTGATTTCTTGGAAGCAGCTCAAAATAGACTATACCCTTGTAATCCTACAACATAGAAATCATAATCTTCTTTCGGTAAATATTGTCTTTGGTTGGCGATTGTGGGGGCTCATCCTGCTTGGTCTATGACCGTTTTCGAGCTACGTAACCGTAAACAATCCGTTTTTCATCACCCGTTATGATTCTTTTTCGAAATGGGTCGTTTTGGTCACAATTCAGCAAAGAGTCGCTTATGTTAATGCGTTTGGTGAGGTGGATTTCCTTTAATTCGAGAGAAAACCAAACATGCAGTTTGTTTACATAACCAAGCTGTTGTAAGTGCAAGTAAATGGTTGAATTCGATGTGTCGAGCTTCTCTGCTATGTCTCAAGTTGTCATACACCGGTTAGTTTCGATTAACGCCTTTATTTTGTCGTCATCAGTAGTGGTTGGACGACCAGTATGTGGTGCATCTTGGACATTAAAATTTCCAGAGCGAAAGCTAGCAAACAAACGCTGACACTGGCGTTCAGTAAGGCAGTCCTCACCATCAACTTCACACAATTTCTTTTGAGCTTTCACCGCATTTTTGCCCTTTCAGAAGTAAAACGATAAAATATGCCGATAATGCTCTCTTTGATTATCCATTTTCAAGTTTATTTTTAACCAACTTGTTGTTTACTAATGACGCTCAGTTTTTGACTGAAGATAGTCTAAAGTAAAATCTTCAAAGTAGTATGCAATAATATAAGCCACGCAATCACTACTACATAAAATATGTAGTTCACGTCATCTATGAGAAAAAACGTAATGAATAATCAAACAATTCAATAGTAAGACTCTTAATATCTTCAAAATTCAACTGTGCGTATAACTTCTCGCCATCAACGTCCAGTCTTTAAAAAATCTATTGTGTGTGTCTAAGAAAATTTCATGACAATTTGTATAATTTGCATTTTTGTTTAATTCGCATTTGTTACTTTTTCTCCTTTTATGTACCGTTTTGTGGGAAAAAAATTATTTTTTCAATTGCATGAACGTTTGTAAAGTTTTATGCAACAACCATATTGGTCTGGGCTTCATGAAGTATGATAGAAGGTTTTTTTTGTGTTTGGGAGGTGAATGCTATTTACGCACTGAGTGTGGGGCTCCTATGCTTATGAGAGACTGGACTACCCACTAAACACCTCGCCTGTCAACCCAAGTACCCAGCCTGAAACCGTTTGACACATTGCTTCGGGCCAGGTCTCGTTTTCTCACGCTGTGAGGCTCCTTCAAGCTGAAGGATCCCTGCTCTAGCGGGGGGAGAGAGAGGAAGAGGAATTGCCGGACAAGCGATCCCCCAGCCCCGACGTCCCCGGCTGCTATGGGTCCCTTTTATCTTTAAGGACTACCCGAACATGATGTGCCACCTGGTTTCATTTGTCAACCGATCCAAGAATCACTGTAACTATATTATCTGGGGTGAGCACTCCCGTCTCGCTGTAGGGGTCCTCTCCATTTCCATTTTTTACACGCGAAAAATGTGTGGAAGGCATCGTCTTCCTTTCCTGGGCAAAACCGACAATCGCGGAACCGTGACTTACCAATCTTGTGAAGGTAAGAATGAAAATACCCATCCGCGCTCAGTCAGTCAGTCTCACCATGCCTTTGATTTAGATACGGTCTCACATCAGGGATGAGGCACGCTGTCCAACTTCCGATCGTACAATGCACCCAAGACTGCTGCCAATCGTTTTGTGAGCGCTGGCTTCATCGTACCAGGAAAACCTCGTCCCGTAAGCAAGCGTTGAATGTGCTAAGCAGCTAGGCAGGCTAAGCTGCAACACCTCAGCTGCTTCCAGTTCCGGCTGTGTGCAGAGTGGACACTCAATTGCTGTTTCACCGTGGACAGCGTCAACGCGGACGGGATGGGAAGGAAAGAGTGCCCGCACTAACCTGTCTGTGCGTTACCTGTCCTCGTTCATGCGATTAAACGCCATTGGAGTTATTTTTATGGGGCTATATCAAGTCACTGGTCTATGCCAACAAGCTTGTAATGTTAGACGAGTTCAAAGACAAAATTTAAAGCGAATTGCCAACGTTCCGGTCGAAATGTGCCTGCCAGCGTGGTGAAAAATTGAGTCCAAAGAATCGAATGCTGTAAACGGGCTCCTAGTGGAAAGTATTTGAGAATTTCGTAATGTAAAGATGATTGAGTAAATGGATTGATTCTTGCTACGTAGTGTAAAGCATTTGCTTGTATATTGAATTCATAACGTGTAGAAATAACTGCACAAATTCGTCGCATATCTTTGGTTTTTGATGGTGTAGCATCCATTTTTATCAGGAATTGCATAGTTTTTAAGTTAACTTTTGATCCAAGAATTCTTTGTGTCGTTTTAAAAAACGGGACTTAAAACCAATGATATTTAAAATTTGTGAAGTTTTGTGTACTTTCAATACGCCCGATTTTACTATTATAAAAACAAAGAGAGATTTTAATTAACTCTGAGTATTCTTTCGCCATAGACACTAGAGTTTGTGGAATTTTCAGGAAAGATTTATATTTTGAAAAGCGGAATTTAAATAAGTAACAATAAAATTTCCGTTTTCTTCGCTATAGATACTTTATTGATATTCAGCAGACACCGGCGTTTCGAAAGCAAAGAACTTTCATCTTCAGTGCAACTGCATAGTTACACTGAAGATGAGAATATTTTGCTCTCGAAACGCCGGTGTCTGAAAAAACGGAAATTTTATTAGGGTTTTGTACTAAAATACAAAACCCTATTGCATTCACGACCTGTGTCCGTCTGTCCGTCCGTCCGTCCGTCCGTCTGTATGTCACAGCACTTTTTCTCCGAAACTATAGAGGCTACAGCAATGAAACTTTGTGGAAAGGTCAGAAGTGGTGACTTCTTGAAAGTACAATGGTGGAAAAATTTTTCAAAGGAGTTTAAGGGTGGTCTCCCCATATAGGGAGGTGACCCCTCAAAAAAAAATTTTCACCATTGGTAGTCGAGTAGGGTGTCATTGGAAAGGTCTCAACGAGATCTTTACAAAACAAGTCTTAAAATTGCCTTATGAGTATCGAGGGGGGCAGGGGAAGGGAAAGTGTACGAACTTTTCGCGTACCCCCCCCTCGCGATTGGACACCTTCCATCCGAAAAAACTGAAAAAAATCATGGATGTAGGTCTTTGTGAGTACAACAACAACAAATACATGAGAAGTCAAAATTCACTCAACTTTGTTAGTAATAGTATGATTTATTGATTTTATGTTTTCTTGAATAAAATCTAGATGGTACCCTTAAATTCAATAAAATTTAGCACACAGATGACCATTTATAAGATTGATTTTTTCTGAAAGTTTCATAAAAATCGAATAGTATTTGCCGAAGTTATAGCGATTTGAATTTTCCTGCATTACTATGGAACAATATGCCCTGTATTACTATGGAAACATATGGCTATGGAGCCATATGCGCCTTTTACCGACTTAGACACTACAGCTTTGCTAGGATTTGCGTGAAAATTGCAGGAATGATAGGCATCATGAAAATGAGTACATACGATTGAAACAAGTCGAAAAGGCAGGAGAGAGCTCCTAGCAAATACATGAAAAATGTGTTTCCTCCCTCGCGAATGGACACCCGTGATCTTAAAAAATCTGAAATAATTATCAAGGGAGATATTTGTGGGTATAACTATAACAAATACCTCAGAAGTCAAAATTCTTTCAACTTTGCTAATAATAGTATGATCCTCGAACATGACATGTTTCTTGATTTTATTCGTTACTGGTTACTGCATTTTGTAAGTTGAGTACAAAACCCTTCTGACATGAGCATAGGTCTGTCTACCCAACTTGTTATTACTTATTTCTGAAATTTTCTTCAATAAATAGCAGCTAGTCTTAATAGTTAAAAAATGTTTTTTTAGAGCGATAAATAACGACGTTCTTGTTTTCAATCATCTGAACGGTTTACATGAAACCTTTCTGGAAACTTATTTTACCTTGTAGGTAAATTCAAGGTACTATCAGTCGATATACTGATCAGATATGAATATCGATAAGGATGTAATTGATTTCATGGAATTTGAGAGGAACTTATTAGGATCTTGCTGCACAAAATGTCAAAGAGTTTTTTACCATTTCCAATTCTCTCTTTGAAGATTATACCTTCTTTTTGCCATGCGAAGTAACATTAATTGCACCTAGCTTAGAACTTTTGAAGTCTCCTAATTCGATGTAGTCCGCGTGGTGTAGTGGTTAGAGCACTAAGCCCGTAAGCCGAAGGTCTCTGGTTCGAGTTTCGTTGGCGCCAACGAGATTTAGTTCTAGTGATTCTTTGGACGGACTATGAGTCTGTTCAGTTATGATACGTGCTGGTTTAAAATCAGAACGTATCGCAGACACATGGCCAAAGCGTGATAATGATCATATCACCTTATAGAGTGCCGATACATTCGATCATGAAAATGAGATACTCTATCTATCTCTAAGCGAAGGCCCGGAGGGCTCTGTAGTGCTACGAAAAAAAAACTCGATGTTACGTGTAAGATAATGAGATGCACTTATCTCTAAGTGAAATTCCAAAAGGGACTGTAGCGCTTAAAAAATAAACAAACAACGCGATGCTCATATTATTGGAATCCTGAAAATTTTTCTAGAATATCCCTCTTTAAAGATCATAGAAGTTGACCAAGCTCATCTTGATGCAAGTATCACAAATCCGTTGGCAATAGGTTTCAGTTTGTTTTAGCACTACAGCCCCCTTTCGGGTCTTCGCTTCCTGCAAACAGCGCCTCTACCTGTCTCGGTCCGTTGACCGCGTCTTCCAATTCCGAAATCCAAAAAGCGATGAACTGTCTTCGTCGACCGAGTCAGACCAGCGTTCCCTCGGTTTCCCCACTGGTCTCTAGCCTTCAGTTCTCCCAACGAATTCCTTCTTGGGTATCCGTTGTTCGTCCATACGATTCATGTGTCCAGCCCATTGCAGCTTCCGCAGTCTTACAATCCTTTAGACCTCCGGTTCGTCAAAAATTTCATACAGCTCATGGTTGTATCGAATTCGCCATTGGTCCCCGTCAAGCTTCGCTCCGATTATTTGCCTCAGGAACCGTCGCTCAAAGGCGTTCAATATATTTGCGGGTGCTTGGGTTCGGCCTTCGCTTAGAGATAGAGTATCTCTCGATCGTATCGGCACTCGAGGTGATATGGTCAGTAGCACGCTTTGCCGTGTGACCACCCAGTTGTAATATGTTCTGATCTTAAACCAGTATGTACAAGTATCATAATTGCGTAGGCTCACAGTCCGGCAAGCACCACACGAACTACTCGTGAATAGGTTAAGATCCTTTAATTCAATTTGATAGAGATCCAATGCGAAACACAATCGCTAACTGATTTCAAGCTATTCCATATTAAAGGGTCCAAAAAACGTCTGTTAGATTTGTTTTACAGCTTCGCTCTATGTCATCTGTTTAGTAAAGAGTGCACATGTTCCCCCAAATATTCTTCATCAATCCCTTTATCAACTAAGTTGCGTCTTCTATAAAAACTATTAGCAATCGCAATATTAGGGGCTTGATTTGAAACATATTTAACATAGGATGTGCCTATATATTGTTCCTGTTTAATCTTTATTAGTTGTTCTGGAGAACTATAACATTCTTTGGCTACCGGCAGCTCGTTTCTTCCCTTTTTCACGATTATAGTATCTATACATACTTATATTGCCAAAATATTCGATGAGACATCAAGGGTTCTGGAGTGATGTTTGATCTGCTTCGACAAGCATTTCGAGAACGTAGGGCGCATACGAAAAAAATCGTTAAAAAAAGCGTAAAAGCTAAAAGGTTAATATTTTGCACTCCTAACGATGGACTTCTGTTGAAACATGCAATAGAAAACAGTAGTGTCCATTGCTATTAGTTGGCATAATATACTGTCGTTGCTCGTTATTTTCTCTTACTTTGTCTGGAAATATCCTAAAATTAACGTTTTTTTGCTAGAAACATAACTACATGACTCTGTCCTTACATCTATTCTTGTCTCTACTTTAAAAATAATAAAATTTATTAAAAGAAGAATATATTTTGTCTTATAAAATAATAAATTTTAACTCAATTACACTGATCGTTTTAAATTAGAACTCGTCCGCTCCACTGTTCAATAATTTATCTAACCGAAAAAATATTTCTCAGTGACTCCAAATTTTACATAAATGAATATTGTAAGCCTTAATCTATATTATTATCAATTATATCTATAAACTTCTATTATACGTGAACTTCAAGTGCATCAATTCTCAAACAGCTATGTCCATAATGAATATTTTAATCTTTTATTCTGGGTCCCAGCATTCACTTCTGAGATGGCAATCTCTATTCCATACTTAAACAAGTATTTCTTGATATTAAGTCCAACAGCTTATTTCTACTATTAAGTTTTAAAATCCTTAAACATAATGTAAATGCACTTTTATTTAGATATCATGGCTCGAAACTGGTAAGGATATCAATAAATCTTTTTTGACATTAAATATTATTTTTCTTTCCAAATTTTCTTCAGGTCTCTTTTCAGAGATGCAAGCATCGCCTGACTGTAAACGCGCCAGATCAGTATAACGTATGTTAACACTTATTTATTTCGAATATTTTTAACAGGAACAGCAGTGTGAGTTCAAAAGATCGTGATCGCAGTAAAAGTAACGATCGGCAATCAGATCGGTCTGGTGGGCAAAGCGGTGATGATCGTAAACGTTTCAACCCATTCAAAGATAGCGGGCCTCCCGCCTCTGTACCTCGGTTAGATGACATTCGCGTAGGTGGACGAGATTCCGATGATCGCCGTAGCGATGGAGGTGCAAATCAAGGGAATCAAACCCCTGGAGGACGTCGTAATCCATTCAAACAAGATATGATGGGTTTAGATGAATATTTCAAGCCAACGCAAGTCATTGACTATAAAAATCGACCACTTGGCAATGATAACAATCAACGCGGTGAAAATTTCTCTGGAAAAGTTGTTGATTACGGTCATGGTGGTAACCGTCAGAATAATAAAAATGATTTCTTCCCGGTCAAAACTATTGATTATGGTCACTCGTCCACAAGTGGTGGAAAGAATGAAAAGCCCACTCAAAATCCAGAGGAGGATGTTCATGAAATTCCTGATGATGATGATGACGAAGTAACCGAAGTACCGGCAAATGAACAAGAAACCAATGATGATGTTGAGGAACACATCGAAGGCGAAGACGATGTAGAAGGTGAAGCTGACGCTGCAGATCAAGAAGCGCCTGAGGATGAAGAGGAAATTGAAGATGCTGTTGGTGAAGACGACGAAAATGCCGAACCGGATGGTGAAGAATTCAATCCAGAAGATGCTGAGGACATAGAAAACGAAGAAGATGCATTGGACGATGAAGTTGACGGTGAGGAGCATGAAGGAGAAGATGAGCCAGTTGATGAAAATGCACAAAATGCAGGCAAGTTTGGTTTCAATAGAAACCAGCAAGGTAACTTCAATAATAATAATAGAGGCGGTGGGTTTAATCGTGGGGATAATAATTTCGGGCGCAACAACCGTGGGGGCAATCCATTTCAACGAGATGGACCCGGTGGGGGCAATCAAGGCTTTGGTTTTAACAGAGGTGGCAATCAAGGCTTTGGTGGAAATCAAGGTTTTGGTGGCAACCAACGTTTTGGAGGGAATCAAAGCTTTGGGGGCAACCCTGGGTTTGGTAATCAGAGATTTGGTGGTAATCAGAGCTTTGGGGGTAATCAAGGTTTTCGCGGGGGTGGTAACCGCGGCAACCAAGGCGGGATGGGTGGAAATAATTTCGGAAGGGATGATTTTCAGGGCGGTAACAACTTCAGACGAAACCGTAACAGAGTAAATCGCCCAATTTAAGAGTAGAGCCTAGGTTTTAAAGGTATGATTTTAGAGCGGTGATGTAGCCGAGGACAATTATTTATCTGAAACAGAACAAATCCGGCAACAAGAATATGAAAATAATAGTTTTAATGATGTAACTCAATGGCATCAAGCAAACGACCAACAGAGTCAACAGCAATTTGAATCGCGATTTCAGAATTTCCGCCATGATGGAACTGAAAACCGTCAATCATTTAATGAAGGCTATAATAATTGTCAAGATAGTCGTTTGCTGAGTCAAAATTCTGAATCGATTTCTTACGAGTAAGTCTTTTATGCTATCTCAAACCATTGCCGATAAAGGGATTGTTCTCGAAACACGATATGAATTCATTTGTAAACCCTCAACGTTCGTGTTTTTATTTTTCAATAATTGGATAAATTTCTGACATTTTCACAAATAGTGAATATTAAAATCTTTGATACTTTAGTTTTTTGCTTAAAAATAGCAAAATTTAAAAAGCGAAATAGTAGAGAACAGTCATTTTTATCGGAAATTGTATTTCTTATGTATTAGTTGTAAGAAGCGTTTATGTTTGAACTTTTCAATTGTTTAAAAATAGTCTCTTATTCAAATGATTATTGAAAATGATTTTGTAAAACTCACATAACTTGGAAAAAGTTTATAACCTCCTCTTGATGGGAATTTCATTTTAAATAATTGTCATTGAATGAAACAATTAGAGATATTTACGGTCACCTTTCATTTATCTTGTAAAACATATTAGTCTTAAACGTTGGATGCAAATAAATTTAAATAAAATAATAAAGAAAAACATTGTTCTCTTATTCTATATTATTCTCATACTGAATTATATACGTAATCTCTAGCTATGGCAAACATGAGGAGCCTTTCAAAAGCCGTTTTGCTGAAGGGCCAAATGATGCCTTTAGTAGTAATTCGATGAATTTTATGAACCCGCCGCCGACACAGGATACAACATCCTACTTTGCTTTTACTCAAAGAGTTGTGCCACCACCTCCTCCCTTTATTCGTATAAGCAACGATGACATTACACCCAAGGAACAAGAGAAGTCTAATTTCAACAAATCAACGCAGCCTCCCATCCATTCCGCGAATAATCCTTCAGTCAATTCCACTTTCAGACCAGAATCTGACAAAAGTGTCCTTACCAAGCCTCCTGCAATTGAAAAAACGAACACAATTTCAATTGATGAAATTTTATTGAAACCCGGACGCGATAGCCGTCCTAAAAAAATTGTAATAATTTTACGCGGTGCACCAGGTAGTGGTAAGACTTACGTAGCAAAATTAATAAAAGAAAAGGAAGTGGCGATGGGGGGCTCAGCACCGCGAATTTTAAGCATCGATGATTATTTCATGACTGAAAGCGACAGGGAGGAGAAATGCCCCAAAACTGGACGTAAGGTAAGAGTTTCTTTTTTACTTCTATTCCCCGTTGATAATATTTGCCCATAATTTGCTATTATATTTGTTATAAATTAGACTATATTCTTGTAATGTTATAATTGCTAATTGCATATTTGAAATGTCAAAGGTACATTAGTCAGCAAAAAGGCAACAATACGTTAGTCTTAAATTGAAGATTCATTTTCCGATTGTTTTCTCGAATACTTGGGAAGTTTTTAAAGTGTTTCATGATTTGAGATGTGCTCGGTTAAAAAAGTGAAATAGTAAATCTGTTCATTTCACATACAATATAAATATTTCAAAAAACCTTTTATAAAACTATGAAAAAATGTTGATTCTATTCTATACTATATTTAGAAATCAATTAGAGCCTTTAATTACTACTTTCGTTGGTTTTTTTATTTGATTAATTCCGCTCAATGAATTGAAATATAATCTGTTAGATCTGGCAATTGAAAAATTTGCTTTCATTTTGTTCTTATTTGCCAGGTACTTTTTTCACATTTCCTTTTCAGCTTCCGCGTTTATAGGTTACAAAAAATTCCAGAATATTTGAAGACTCGATATCTTTGTTTTTGCTGTAGCCTGCAATTACCCATACTTTAGAGATGTTTTCATGCCCAGGTTGACTATAAGGACATATCGAAAGAGTGAAATAATTTCCTTTATGTTCAACTTGAGGCAAAGTTATATGCCTAAGTTAATCAAGACTTGCAGCAATTTTATATTCCGCATTGGTGATTTTCAATGTGGCTCGATTAATCTTTGACAATTCTTAATTTTCAATTGATATGGTACCAATTTGTAAAACTTATTTATTTAATTTTAACCATCTAAGATCCGCTATGGACTAGAGCGGTCTAGTTTCAATTCTATGACATCATCTGTTTCTGTTATAATATTCTCTGTTGTCTTTCTTTGATTTTTAGCATCGTTTCAGTCTTAATCAAATTAAAGCGCTCCTCATTATATAAATACATTCACAACACAAAAGTTTCTGCTAGCATGGAGAACAGTTTTCTTAACAATTAAATAACCTGCGCAGTTGCTTCTCATTTTTTCGGTGCTATCGACCGTTGCGTGAGTGGCTCTGGATAATTTACACTCTCGCTTTACTAATTTTCGCTTTGATCGTAATATTCTTGGTAGCAATTCTAGAACGATTGAATTGTGATTCTGCAAGTTCCTCCATATTGAATTGAAGTCTTGCCTGAACTTGAGGGTGTAGTGCGTGTGGTATACTGGTTAGAGTGCTGCCACTTGACGTAATGGACACTGGTTCGTCTCCCAAAGACCGCATTGGGTTTCGTTCATGGTAATTTTTTTGATGAACTATAAGTCCATCCAGTTGTGACTGCTGTTGGAAAAATTGGATAGATACCGAAGATAGTGAGTCGCCGAAATTCGTCAGTGAAAGAATATAAAATTTTGACAGGAAACTATAAATAATCGTTTCGAAATAACTCAAAATCAAACCCCGTTGGAACACAAAACAAAAATATACAGAAACAATCTAGTAGTAATTACACGGTCAAACTCGATACTAACCGTATCTTTCAGAGTATCGTAACGACGATCAAATAAGATACTCTTAACATATGGCAGCACAAACGCCTATCTGAGATGTTGGCCGAAAAATTATTACTATTGTGAGGATAAGTTTTTTCTGTCGTACCACTGTCGTAATGATCACTTTAGTTTACCAGTTAAAGAGGAAGCCTAGAATCTTTGAAATCACGAGCCTCGATGTACGTCTATGTTGAACTCCCAGCATTTTTCAAGTAGCTGCTTTACAGTGAACAATTGGTCTATCGTCTCCAATAATACTGTTGGCGTATGATCCGATTTTATTTTCTAAGACCTTTGGAAATATTTTGTATGCCGAATAAAGCAGTGATATGCCTCTATAATTTTCGCACTGTGGCTTGTCACCTTTTTTTTTAGATAGAGAATATAATTGATTGGCTCCACTTGTTCGGCATATGTTCTTGTTGCCAAATGTGCTGGATGACTTTGTGTATAGCTTTATGAACACTGCTACCACCATATTTGATGAGCTCCACTTGAATCTCATCGATGCCCGGCGCTTTATTATTCTTTTGGGCTTTGATGGTGAAACAAATTTCGTACAGAGCTGGTGGGGCCAATGGAAGCTCTCCGGAAACTTCTATAGGCACCGATGTTCTGGAGCTGTGCGGAGGATTAAAGAGGTCCTTGAAATATGATGCCCATCGTTCCTTAAACCTGTTTACGTCAGCGATGATATTGCCGATGTCATCATGGCAGAGCGTGGATTTTGGCTGATAACCTCGTTTCAGGCTTTTCACTACTTTGTATGCTTGTCTTTTGTTGTTGCTCGCTAGAATTACATCGATACTTCCTTTTCTTAATTCGAATCATCTTATTCGCTACTGTTCTGAGATTTTCATAATTTTCTCTCTTCGTCCTGGTTTTCCTACCTAAGTATTTTTGTAGGCCTGATTCTTTTTGTCCAACGCATTCTGGCAATCATCATCGAAACAATCATTCCTTTTGCGCCGGGCTTGATGTCCGATTGTGTATTCTGCCACGGTCTTAATAGCCGCTTTCACTTCCATCCAGAGCTAGTTTTCCGCGATGCGTCTGACACGATGGGAGCTTGTTTGTTGCCGAGGGTCGCCGTGAAATTTTTTGTCACAGATGCCGTTTGGAGCCTTTCGATGTCAAATTTTTGTAGCGGGCTGATCTTCGATGAATACGCCTTTGACATAAGGCATCGATAGGTTAATTTGGTCATTACTTTACCATCCTTTATCCTTTACCATCCTTTATCCCTTACCATCCTTTATCTGAGTTGCAATTGGTTCCAGGGTATATATGGACGTCAAGTATGGTTGAGGACCAACGTTGTAGGATCAAAACATGGTCGATGTAGTTTTGTGTGTCGCCATCTGGTGATACCCAGGTCATTTTATGTATGCGTCGATGAGGGAAGCGAGTCGAACGTATGACTAGATTTCTGCTACATACAAAGTCAATCAGGCGTTGGTCGTTGTCATTTGTATCATCGTGGAGGCTATATCCTCCAGTCGTTCCCCGATGAGATATCTCATTGCCAACCTTAGCGTTGTGATCACCCAGAATTATTTTTGTGTCGTTTGTAGACAATGAGTCGACTAGTCTTTCTAGGTGACTGTAGAACGTTTCCTTCGTTTCTTTGTCCTTTTCCTCGGTCGGGGCGTGCACGTTGATCAGCCAGATTTTGAATAATTTCGCTTTGATACGGATCGCACACAGCCGTTCATTAACTGCCTTAAAATCAATTACGTGCGATTTGAACTCCCTATCCACAATGAAGGCCACTCCGAATTCTTGTTTTCCAGTAGGCTTCCCACTTTTGAATATAGTGTGCGATCTCATATCTTGAATATCATTTTCAGTCCAGGTCGTTTCCTGGATTGCCAGTAGTTTTAATTTATATTGACTGGCCTATTGTACAAGCCAAAGTAGTTCAGTGATCTGCCATTCCACGATCCAATGCCACAGTCCTTTTTCCGTTTGCGAGGTCGTTGCCGTGAGTCCAATCTATTCGGAGGCCCTTCAGGTTTCGAAACATAGGGTTTTTCAGGGACGGGGAGGTAGCCCATCCATTTCGGCGGCATGGTTATTACTTCGATTCCGTTATCCGGCGCGGAATACTCGCCTTCACCCTCTTACGTCCCCACAAAGGAGGTGTAAGTAGGATTTAGTAACAGAGTTGTAGATTTATTTACAGTTATTAGCATTTCTCGGCATTTAATGTCTCATTATTGGGGAACCAGTATACCCAATGTGCGACCCCGAGAACATTTACGACCATTTAATCGGGGGGTTAATGATAATGGAAGCTGTGGGTTGGGGTAACAAGAGGTTCCCTCCTCCTTTCTTAAACGGGCTTGGGACCGTCTACGGCGGAGTTAAAACTACAACAAATCGCGAGTTTTATCCAGAAGAAGTGTACGTGTGTGCTTTTTCGGTTTCTACTTCTCCGCCTCCTTGCGCTCATTGTACCGGGTTTTCGTGGGTCGTTTTGTTTATCCTATGTAATTATTTTTATATCTTAGACAGGTAGTTTGGGGCATTTTGCATTTTTTAATTTAATTTTCTTCTGTATGCTTGGTCTGGATACTGTTTTAAGTTTATATGAGCTTTTTTCAGAATTTTCCTATCATCTGGAAATCCTTGAACATGTTACAACCGTTCTCTATATAGTGTGGAGACAGAATTTCAGTTTTTCTCTATTCTCCTTAGTATGGATGTAGTTTGTTTTTCTTCGATACTTTTTATCTGTTTTAACCGAGAAGTGTAATGAAACTGGTATGGTCCTCTTCATTCCTGTGGGTTTTGTGTAAATGATTGTATTGCGTTTTATTTTCTTATTATCTTCAAATTACGAAGGCTGTCCAGAAGGTAACAGATATTTTAGCTTGGCGCGGCTAGCGCCGCCATCTCGGTGCCAGAGTGTTCCTACACTCAGTGTGCGACCAGCCGTGGTATCTTGCGCCTCGTACCTATCGTACTTTGTATACAGGGGAGTGTTATAATGAGCGCTGCAGTTGTGAAGTGCGAGCTGTGATAAGGTTTTTATCAGTGAAAACACTCAAAAAAATCAGATGTGCGATAAAATACTAGCGTCGGGGAAAACTCAGCAAGAATGTTTTGTTTCTTCACGACAACGCTCGTCTACACACGGCCAATCGTACCTAAGAGTTCTGGGATGCTTTTGTACGGGAAGTTTTCAATCATCCGCCGTGCAGCTCGAACTTGGCGCCGATCGACTTCCACATGTTTCCAGCGATGAAGGCGTGGCTTGGTACGCAACGCTTTGACACAGACACTGAATTGCATACCGGTGTAAAACAGTGACTGGACTCGCAGACGGCAGATTTTAATAGAGAGGGAATGGAAAAGCTTGTATCACGTTATGATAAATGCCTATTTAAATGGTGATTATGTATAAAAATAGTCTGAGTTTACCTCCAAAATGCATGTAATAAAAATTGTTTTTCTCACTTTGTTTATTTTTTTATTTCAAAACGTCTGTTACTTTCTGGGTAGCCGTAAATTTAGATATCTACCGCCTTGTCATTTTTCCGTTTTATTTGAGGGTTGTTTTCGTTTGGAAATCCCCGTACAAACTATACACACAAATTATCCTGCGTTGAATCAACCTTTCTCCAGTATTCGTCAAAAAGCAACCACTCGGTAAATCGCTAAGACCTCAAAGTGGTACAGTAAGTATTGCGGTCGTCAAAGTGAGATGCTCCCAAAGAAGCACCACCGACTTGTTCTTCTAGCAAAGTAATCTTGATTTTTTTTTCAATTCCAACGGAGATGCATTTTGTATTTTTGTCTCAAGGTAATAAAATCAGCTGTATTACAAAGACGTTTTGAAAAGCGTGCAAAAAAACTCGCCGAATAAGACCATCCTTCTGGTGAGACAACTCATAAACGCCATGATAAACGTGATTGGTCACTTTCGAATTTGATGCAAAAATCATGATAATCTTTGATAACCTCCATCAATAATTTTCAATTAATCAGTATGACGATAGGGTTGGCATACGCACGCGTTCTGAAACCCCTTCGCTTGAGATCTGCAACTATCTGGTTATTTGTAACTGAGTATCCATGCTAATGATGATACTATGCCACCCTTTGGTGGTTACACCGCTTTTTTCGGCAATGATCTTTCTTTTTGTTATTAGTTTCGCGATCTATCTAGTAAAATATGGATCAATTCCATATCGTTAGATGGCTGCTAATATAATCCCCGATTCACATTATTGAGGGCTCCTGTAATGCCGATAAAAGCCGCCAGGTTGAATTTTTAGTGACAAGATGCAACAAGTATCTTGATCACTACTACTTGGAGTACTCTCATTTGAAAGCTCTGGTTGATACGGTGCTAGTTGGGACACAGCTCCGTTACATTCACGGTGCTTTTCATTTACTCATCCACTAGACTCTCGTAAGTTTCAGTATGAAGGACGTTAAGATGATAGGTTTGTATTCCTTCGTTTAGTGGTTGCTAGCTTATGCCGGCTTTGGTATAAAAACATTCCTTGCTTCTACCCAGTTCAACAAAATTTATCTCTTTGGTTGTATATTTTTGCCAGTATCTATCGGTAATATCCCTTTTTATTAGTATGATCGCATTTACGTTATCGGTTTCGGGTTGTTCGGAATCAAAAGTATTGAAGGCCTTATTTACAATTCCCTTCAGGGAAGGACTTTGGTAAGTTGTCGATTTAGTGGGAGTTCGAGATGTTCCCTGCGGTTGCTTGTCCATCATCCATCACACCTTTGAAGCATCCTATCCATATGTTTCCCTTTTCAGGGCTATACTCAGCCGGGATAATTCGTTGACTCTTTCGTTTTTGCTCCAAAAGAGACTCCATGGCTTTCCTTTCTCTCTCACAGCTGCCATGAAGGTTTTCAGATTCCGCTTTCAGGTCTCCCAATCCATGTCTCGGTTAGAGAGATGAGCCTGTCTGAATATATTTTGTTTGTTGTTTCTAGCCCCTCAGTTATTTGTTCCACGAACTTCCTCTTTTGTTAGATAATTGTGCTTGGACACATTTCACTAATCCTATCAACTAAGATTTTATTAGGATATTTTACTTCCTTGTCGATATTCGCGCGATTTCGTAATGATTTTTTAGGATGTGGACCTATTTTTCAATGGCATCGATAAATCTGTTCTAATCCGCTTTTCTCAGATAGAGGTAGATCAATGAGGTACTTCAAAAGTAATCCGACTGGTGGTCCGACACGCTGGGCGCTTCTGATACCTTCCAGTAATGTGGGACCTTCAGTTCTTTTGTTCTAATTACATTAGCATCAGTAACCGCTGTCCATAACTTATTAAAGATTCATACCTAATAAAGGCAGCTATGTTGAGGTTAGTAGATAGTAGAAAATCATTCAGCTGCGCTTTTATTGCAATTAAGCTGCTCTATAAGCCATGATTTGAATAGGTGTCGCATCCAATGATAGCTCCTTTACCGCGTATGTAGTCTGCTAGTATGCGAACCTCGTGAGCGGAGTTTTTGGACGATCAAATGATAGATAGAGGACTCAGGTAGGAATTGTTTCGCCACTCTCTTCTCCTTCGCACATTACCATTGTAACAGAAAGATTAAATTACAATAATTCCCTTTCGACATTTACTGCAACCGGAGATTTTACTTACCTCGCTTGAGGCGAATACATTTAATATGACAGCGCGGAAGACTATTCTATTATGTTGGTAAGGTTCTTTGATTAGTGCCATGTCGATGGTTCCGTTTGTAAGATGTTTCAGTAGATTAGCTTTTGTGGTTTTGTTACGATGGAGGTTTTTCTGTGTCACCCTCAGTCACCTTTTTGTTGGATGTCGCTACGGGGTCGGAATCTTTAAATTTTACTGTCGCTTGAGTGAAGCCAAAGTCAAATCGTAAATTCGATCTCCTTAGCGCTTCCACGTCGTCCGGTGGCACTCCTAGGACCAGGCAATTCCTTTATTGGTGACCTCATTCTGGTTAAATAGATGTCCCCTTCGCGTCTTGAAAGCATCAGTTGCACCTAGGCTTCCAGTGTCATTTGTTTCATCTTATGTAAAAACACTTTAAGGCAATTTCCTGTTCAGGTTGTTGTTTGCTGCGATAATGTTGTCGAAAATTTTTTCAGGACCACCTGTCGCTCGGTTAATGAGGAAAGTTGAGAAAATGTTAGTTCGACTTTGTTAATGCGGACAGCACATCGCCCCTCTGATTCCTGAATTAGAGGACGCCGTTGTACTTAACCTAAGCAGTCGAACAACCCCGTGGTTATTGGTAGTAGCTGTTTCTGATGAGAAAAGCTGGTCACCTCGTCGAAATTGCTTACTTTCTTGCGTCAATTTTTCATCATTTAGGCAAGCTAGCAGCTATTTTAATATCTTTAGGTTTGACTTCCCCATTGTAATGCAACGATCTTCTTCGGGGAAAGTACCGGTTATTTTTCGTCCAAAGTGTGCGTCTGAAGCCTCCGTGTCCTAACCTAACGAGAAGAAAATTTTGAATTACCATAGAGTAGCTTGATTGATGCACAATAGAAAATTCTAAAGACAATATTGATCGGAATATCTTGTAGCGTACGCATGATAAATGTTTTGTAGTGTAGCTTCGTGGCGCGAAGAAGAATTCGTCCCATATGATCCCGTAAACAGTCGACCAACACACGTACGCGGTCGCAAAGGGAAGCTGAGCTCGGGTTTATTTTGTAGTTCGCTGACGCTTGTGCCAGACCATCGGCATCCGAGTCCTGCACGGACTTTAAATACTCTCGATCAGACCAAGACAACTAATGGTACCGTCTGCAGGCAACATAATGACGTATTTTTAACTTTATAGCCAATTGTAAGACCATTGAAGTGTTTCCTCAAAATGTCTACAAGAGACTAGAAACATAGTATAGGGGTTTGCATTAGGGGCATAACAATTTCGTTTCTCTATGTGAACACACCCTTAAACTTTTTTAATGAATTGCCAATGTCAAAACGTTAGTTGAAGTCAATATTTTCATCATGGTAAAGTTCACGAACCAGAAACGTTTGGAAATTATTAAAAATTACTATTACTATTGTCGAAGAATCATCTTCAGCGACGAAGCTCATTTCTGGCTCAATGGCTTTGTTCATAAGCAAAATATGCATTATTAGTCAGCAACAAACCCACATGTGCTTCTTGAGAAACCGTTGCATCCGCAAAAAATTACTGTTTGGTGTGGTTTTATGCCGGAGGTATGATTGGGCTGTATTTTTTCGTGGATGAAAACGATCATCATGTTACCGTCAATGGAGAGCTGTATCGTGTTATGTTGAAAGATTATTTGTGGCCAGAATTGGAGAAACTTGGCATCAACGTTATGTGGTCTCAACAAGACGGTGCCGCTAGCCACACCTCACAATCGATTTATTGAAATTTATTTATTTATTATGTTCTTGATGGAGACCCCTATTTATGCATTGCCAATGAAAACGACAACCTGATTTGATTCTTTTTGGCGTTCTGTTTGTACTCCAGATAATTTGCCGAAGGTTCTTTGCTTATTTTCTCCGTAAACTCATTGTTTGTGAAAATTTTTGATTTCCTGATTTATGTCCTGGGAACACTGGCTACTTATTTTTAGAATGCCCTGAATTATGTTACCTGTTGTTGGAATGTTTTCGTCGCTTTTCCGATTTTTTTTTTATCTTGGACCGCTTTTATTGAAACATTTTAGAATTTCTGATTACATAGGTGTACAATATGAATGTTTTTTATACTTCGATTCCTCCAGTGAATCGCAATTTCAGATGGGAGCAATTCAGAAGCGCAAGAAGTGTCTTAACTATTGCAAATGTGTAGGCTGCCTCTTAATTTATGGGTGAGAGATGATTTGATTTATTGTTTTTTTTTTTCAAGAGGTTTTCCATCACACTGCAATGATAACAGTGGGCTTCTTATCAGTAGATCATTAATCTGTTTGAAGACAAGGTTGTCGTAATTTTAAACGGGCATCCCCCGACAATATTAATGCGGACTTCGATCTGTTTTAGTTACGAGAAGTACGCATTATTTTATAATGGACATAGAAACAGCATAATGAAAAAAAAAAAAACAAGAATATGTAAACAGCGGTGAATAAAGCTCCCTCCGGGCGCATTTTTTGAGATTGATAAGCAAATAACCATATTTACTTGAGATTTTTTATTAAAAAGTGAATAAAGTTGAACATTTTCCTAAACTTATGGTAATAATAGTATTAATTTTTTACGCGAAAGTAATAAAACCCTCGATGTGCAATCCCACATTAAATTTTTCACATATGAATTTAGTGCACTTTTTGCAAACAGCTCAACGGTGCTGTGCTGAATTTTTTTGGCCAATGTTCAAGACCATCATACCATACTTCGTACTGCACGCTACGGCAATGTGGAATGACTGATCTTGGTCGAGCAGTTATCGGTACAGTAAGAATGGATGTAATGCATTGCCGTATAAAATCCAAAAGGGTAATTTTTGGTCGCACATGACGATAGAGCATCCATGCATTAGTTATGGCTGAGTTCAAGCAGAACCTCACAATGGGCCAATACCACTTATTCCAATCCTTTATTTCCCTCGATTCTTCTCAAACAAATCTACACCACCCATTTCTTTGTCGTAAAGTCCAGTAACAGAAGGTTCGACTTTTTGTGCTGCTGAACGTTATATCTGAAGCATTTGCTTTGAGTGGTAATAATTTTGTCAGTTATAATAGTTGCGATTGTAACCTGATGTTATCATGCCATCGGCACAATGTCATATTTCTTTGAAGATCTTGCAATACGTGCGTAGAGCCTCGAGGTTTTTCAGGTCATCCAAAGGGGTATGCCCAATACGATCGCTTCTAATGGTTCCAATGCATACAATCGATTTTATTGCAAATCTCCCACTAAAGGGAGTGAATAGAAATAGTTGTCCAAGTACAGCTGACTGTTCTCAGGAAGTACACCTTCAATCATTTTCATAGTAACAAGAACCAAGTGTAATCCCTGTACCCTATCTTCTTTGCCTTGATACACTTGAATCCTAATGAACTGTTTTATGTTGTGTCTTCCATAGCAAGGCGCCATCCCCTCGTCAAAAGACCAGACAGACGGAAGAGGTTCCAGATACCTGAGGAAATTTTTAGTTAGGTTGTCTATCAATGGTCGAACTTTATACCACCAATTTTTTTGGTCGAACTCGTCGTTATTGTTGAAATGGAGATATTTTTAAATTTGAAGAGACCTGTCTTCAGACATTGCACCGCAAACTGCAGCATTGTTGACGTCTGCTTTGGTGTCTAGTACATATTTCTATTAGGTTGCTGAATATATTCAGACAGAAATAGTATTGCTATCATTTTTAAAAGATCTTCCTCTTTTAAAGACAAATTATCTTTTGACTCCTTTTGCAGTGCAGTATTTTTACACTCTTCAATTATTTTTGCAATGATCGAGGAATCAAAAAACAATTTGAAAAAGTCTAATGGCGTTTTGCCTTTCGCAATCATCAATTATAAAAGGTTTGGTGTCACTTTTAGCACTAATTTCCATAGAGCCGCGTTTCTCTGATAGAGCTATAGTTTTACAAAACACCTTCGATGATTTACTGGTAGATTTAGTTTTTGCATTTTCTTTACGTTGACTGGATTTTTCTCGTTGTAAGGATCCTTTACTCCTTTCTTTGTAGGTTTCAACTTGGTTTTACGTTCTTTGATCCAAGATTCGTGAATATTCGCATTACATGTAGAAGCTTCAACTAGAGCTGAGTTCTACATCAGTCTACCGTCATGCGTGATATCTGAGACAACGTTATTTGCATGAGTAGCCTGGATACATAAAATGTTCCTACCTAAAAGTCTCAGATTATTTTCGAATATTTTAATTCATCTTCTGGTAAAATTTTCCTACCTAAAAGCCTTAGATTGTCTTCGGATACTTATATTTCTTCATCGGGTACATCATCGATGTCGATATATTGATCGTTTTCGGGTGGAATTAAGCTTATATTATATACTTTCATTTTCTAACTCATCTAAATATGACAAAATTTCTTCTACATCAGCTATCCTAAAACCAAATAAGGGTAAACGTCGTCCAACTCTACTTGATAGCCGGGAGCGTTACCAAGGAGTAAAAGAACTATGCACGGGATTTCTTTTTAGACAAAATATTCCTTTCCTCTTGGCCTCCGAACAGCGCACGTGCAACACAGGTCTTAGCATTTGATTCCAGATTTCTTCTAGCGTGCTCTAATCATTGCTTTTAATAGCACATGATTTTTTAGAATGGAACACTGCGAGTGGTTGAAGTTTTAAATTCCCTGATAAGTAACCGTCAAGCATAACTAATATGCGATTTTTTCGACCTTAAATCCGCTGACCCATCTTTCCTCTCTAATAACAAATGTCTGTTATGACATTCTTTTCTAATATAGAGCTGTTGGTCAATATTAAATATTCACTGGTCTAAATATTCCCAATTTTCAATAATTTCGACTAAATATTCACGAAATTTACTTACCACACTGGCTTTGTGCTTTCTGCCACATTGGTGGTTTTGATGCTATAAAGGTTTACTCATCTCTTAAAATGTTTGAACCATCCAGCACTAGTTTTGAAGGGAATACCAGTGCAGACACCTGGTTTTTTCTTGGATGACGTAAAAATTACTGAAAGAAGCTCCTGCATCATATCCTTATTCCCCACGTGCAATATTTCTGCCATCTCTGATACGTGTTTAAGTATAATGGTGCCAGCCTCCTAAGTGAAAGAACCACTTATTCTTCGCCCGGGCCATCATTGGCTATCAACATGATAGCACATTTTCTTGGCCCGATGGAGACCAGCGTTTCCAGCATAGGGCTGGTGCCAGCAAAACTGCGGTTTCGTTGTGGATGACGGACACTCCTCAGGAGCTGCGACACGCCATCATCCACAGGGTAGCTCGACCGTGTGGTCCCAATATTGGACCCTTTATATACATGTGGGAACACGCCCAACTTAAACACGTTTGAGTTGATAACCACTGTCTGATATGGAAGCTTACAGCTCTATATAAGTTGCATGTTGGGCGTGTTCCTACATGCATATAACGGATCCAATATTCACCTTGGGACCACGGGGTCGAGCTTCCCTGTGGATGATGGCCTGTGGCAGCTCCTGAGGAGTGTTCGTCATCCGCAACGAAACCGCTTTTTTCATGTCGTCAATATTCCTACGTACGTATAATCAAAAATTGAGTTCCGATCAGCTTAAACGGGGTCTATGGCTTCGTTTCGTCCTCGTGCCTCACTTGAAATCAGTATTTAATCAGTGTTAAGGCTCTGCTTTATCTTTACTCAGACTTTAAATTGCGACCTTACAATAAATAGGGGATATGATGCGAAAGTATCATGAACATCGCAATATAAATTGTCTTCTGCATTAAAACTAAAGTGTGTATCTTTTATGTGTATTTGCACATAATTTTTGAACGGCAAAATTTGCTTAAATCTTTATTACTATCACAGTGGGGTCCCATTTCAAGTCTATAATATGTCGACTGTAACCAGTAGAAAGTGAAACGAATGAACATTTTGTCCAATTTTGTTCAACTCTTGCGAATATTTTACGATTACTGTTCTAAGATTGGAGTTATTCTAACCATTATTGGAGCAATTAAAAGTATATTTTTAGGATTAAATGTGTTCTACATAATATAATTTTTGAATAGCAATAAAGTAATGGCAAATTTCAAAACTTAATGTTTAAGATAAATTGATTTTTCAGATATTACTACGTTTGACTATTGATGTCTCTGAGACTGTTCAACCAAGTCGAATCAATGAGAATGAGCCTTAAAGAGATCGAATTATGTTTAAGTTTCATTACGAAACGAATGTTGATAATCCTGATATGTTTAAGTCCGCAGCAATCAAAACTAATTTCTTTTATTATTCTCATATTAAAATTCTGAAATTGCTGGATCAAATTTACATCATTATTTCCAGCGCATTTTAAAGTTGGTTATATTTTTCGTCAAGTCAATATGATTCCATTTATGGACTAAAAAGGATTATATTAAGAAAAATAAACAAACAACAACAAGAAACTAATTAAAAAAATATTTATAATTTCTCTATAATATGTACTATTGCACGTCGATCGAATTGTTTGCATATATCTATATAACTATATCTATTTAGGGCGAATATCTAATACGGGATGAATTTCACAAATGTTGATTTTTGAATTTTGTCTATAACAAGTTAACTCTTTATTGTAGATCGTTAATAAGGAGATGATCTATGAATATGAAAAAGAAATGGAGAAACCTTATAATGATTCGTTATTCAAATCATTCAAAAAGACCGTAGAAACAGGTCTTTTCGACTTTGTCATTGTTGATAATATTAACAGTACAATCTCAAGCTTTACTGAATTTTATAATAGCGCGAAATCAGCACATTTTACGGTGAGTACAATTTGCCTAATGTTTGCTTGACAGGATATACTAATTTTCGCTTTATTTTCATGTATTGTTATGGATGTTTTAACAGCCATATGTGATTGACTTGAAAAGTGATTTGGAATCATGTTTAAGTAATAATATTCACAAAAGATCTCGAGAAGATATTGAAAACATTTTGAAAAATTGGAGAGACACTCCTAATCATATAATGAAGTTGGATATAACGTCATTATTACAAAGTGACGCTATAACAGAAGTTGAAATGGAAGATGTTTCTGAAGCGGTAAGTGTTAAATTTTATTCGATTTGATGTGGAAAAGTAAATTACCATGGAGTGGCTAAGAATAGGTAGTTTTTTGTTTAGATGACATAACGCATTATAACGTTTGATAATAAAAAGATGGCTTTAAAAATGAAGTGGTAAGTCAAAAAGTCTTGAAAAGACAAAAATTGAAGCCAATGTCTGGTAGCATTTGCGTGGCGTCAAGATACACGTACAATGGTTCAATCGAAAACTGTTGCCGTCAGCTTATTCTTGGCGAATGCGGGTAAGATGCTGCAACCTTAATGTGTTTGCGTTTGATGCTCTCCTTAGAATTGCTGGGATGAATATTCATACTTTCGCATAATCAAAAGCAGTATGATGAACGTACAGTATCATAAAAAAAAGAATTTTTAATTCTATTTAGCTATGCGGAAACATAAAAAATTATACCTTTTCTCCCTGTGTATTTAAAATATTAAAAAAATATGCTTGCTGAAAATATGTTCATTATTTATTTTCTTTAACACAATGAATGATTGGCATAAGGAGGAAAATAATGGAAATGTACATTTTCCAACTGTATCCTACACATTTATTTGCATATGATGCAAAATCTATGCTTAGATTTCAAATTTAGTTATTTGTCTGGACTAAAGATGTGTTGAAAATGTAGTTATCGACAATTTACTGTTGGGATTTTTAAAGGGTAGGGCAGGTACTTATATGCAAAAGCATCTTATTTTAAGATTTTGACGAACTTTTCACTGCGTTTATAAATAACTGTTAATGCAATTACATTTTTTGAAAAAACAGATGATAAAATATAATTCATTTAATAAAACATTCGTTTGGTGTGCTTAGTTTTTAGATGAACGTAAATTTTAAATTCGAATTATTCAGGAGCCGTAATTGATCATGCTACAATTTATATGCATTTAGAATACATAAAATATTCTTCAATCACCTTCTGTATTCCTTGCATTTATTTTAATTACAGCGTATAACGTTCACCGAGAACCTTTCTAAGAGTTTGGTTTTTCGAGGGGCGAGTGCAGATTTAAATTTATCAATAAGCACGGCAGCGAAACGAGATTTGATAAAAAACTTCATTTTGATATACCTTCCCCTTCTTGTGGTTTAATAGGTAGTCTAAAAGATAGCATCATGGTATGAGAAAAAAAGGGACAATTTACATAAATGCACAAATATCTATATTAAAAAGACTCTAAAAAAGTTAGTTATACGTATTAAAGTATTTTATCCAATGAATGATCTAATGTCGCTTATATACATATGTGCTTAAATATTTTAAATAGTTATAATGGTCTAATTAATGACTGTAACCAAAATACGTAATTAGAAGTCAATGTTCTACCACTTGTTCTGGTGGTTCAACGATAATCGATTTTACCTATAAAATTGAGGGTTCAGCACAAAAATAAAACACGGCACACTGACCGACAAACTATCTGAAACAATTTAAGACAATTTGAGTGCGCAACCGCCTTCCAGCAGTGATGGACTTGCTAATATAATCTACAGCATGATTTTGTATTTCATCACCGATTATTTTCAGTTGGCAATGTCGGAGGATTCGATTATTCATCGCAAAACTCTTTCAATAATTGCATCTTCTAAATGACATTTTGTTGCAATCTAATATTTTATATAACAAAATATGATCATATAAACCTTTTCAAATAAACCAAAAAGATATATCGTTTGATTTCAAAAGCGGTAACCATACTCTACTGCAAAAGTAGGGCACTAAGTTGAGTGGCACGGGATGAGTGTCTTTTGAAAAGTCTATGAGTCGACTGTGCTAGCAGCAACGGTAAAGGGGTTGGCGCTATATACAGCTAGCTTAACGGTCAAATCTTTATCTGATGAACTGTGTGCTTTGCACAAAAAGGGTTCGGCTGCGTGTAATGAGATTGCTCCCTTGCTCCAGTTTGTTGACATTATATCTGAACATCCTCTAACTGAGAAGAGCCTGGACACTCGCGATGTATTACAGCCTTCTGCACCAGATCTTCCTCCATCGGGGGAGAATACTAAAATCAGATTGGATACAGCTGCAGCAATAATAACGAGAAGTAAGTCGCAACCTGCAACAAAAAACAGCGGTAAACTGTTGGCCAGCAATGATTCTGAGGTTGTATTTCAATCATCACCCAGGCTCTCATCTTCTCGTCGAGGTGCTATATCGAAAAACGGGCCCCCTTCATCCAACACTCTGTAACGGAAACTTCAAATTTTACAAATATTCAACCAACGTCATTAGCGGATGTTTCTAATTCCGCTGAAACTCTGCCAGCACCACAAATAGTTCCATCTCTTCATGTCGTGGCCCCGCGGAAGCAAATATTTATATCTCGTCTGGCTTATGAGACATCGAAGAATGACATCTGTGATAACGTCTCAACGAAATTTGGACCTTCGGTAAAGATTATCAGCTGCCACAAACTGACAAAAGATAACATTGAGGGAAGAGTTATAGCTACCTTTAAGCTTACTGTACCATCAAACTGTAGCATAGTTCTTCAGCCAGAATACTGGCCTCCTGAAACATTAATTAAACCATTTGAGGCGACCTAAAGAAGAAATTTTCGTCGTGGCGAGCTCTCTTTCGAGACTTTAACAACTGGTTATCCTGAACCTTTTTCAAATAGTAATTTAAATTTTGATATTCGAAACACTTCTCATAGCTTCAATCTTTACTATCAAAATGTACGTGGCATGCGAACCAAGCTGGAGGCTATTAAAATTGCCTCTTCCATTTTCGGCGATGATTTCATTTAACAGAAACCTGGCTGACTCTTGATATCGTCAGCAGGGTAATTTTTCCACTATATGATGTCTACCGGACTGATAGAGATCGTTTGGTTTCAGTTAAATGTGACGGTGGTGGTGTACTTATTGCTATTCATAAAGCTTTAGGAAGCAAACTCTGCTCTGACTTTTCCCCTTCACTTCCAGTAGAATGCATCACTGTCTTCATTAATATCTCTCAAGCCGTGAGTTTAGTATTGCTTTGGGTGTATATCCCTTGCAATGCTCCTTCTCGTGTTTACAATCGTTTTTTTTCTGGATATGTTCGTATTTCTGCAGCGTCAACCCTTTATACACTATTTTAATCTTTGATGACTTTAATATACCTTGTCTTAGCTGGGACACAAGTTCTCATACCCTCTTATCCTTCAATGATCTCTTTATCCTGTTTTCTTCTTTTTTATCGCTTTGCTCCCTATCGTAATTAAATACGATCCCGAACGCAAACAATAAACTTCTCGATTTCATCCTTACTACTAATCCTGCCTCTATCTTCTCGATCTCAGAATCCCCCTCCGAATATGTAAAACCTGATCCTCATCATCCTCCGCTTGAGGTTCGTTTATCTTTTCTCGCACCTCAGTCCAAACGTACTTCTTTTTCCCCAAGATTTAATTTCCGCAAAGCCAACTATGCAGCCATTCAGCTGGAGCTCGATAATATTGACTGGTATTCAATGCTAGAGAAGCTCAATGTCAATTCAGCGCTATGAGAATCTGAGTAGCATAATTACAAATCATGTACCTATCTGCTGTTCCCCTAGGAAAAAGAGCCACAGTTGGTTTTCCGCTGAATTCTCAGACGCTCTTTATTTGAAGGACCAGGCGCGCAAAAAAATTCATTATTCCAACTCTGACACTGACCTCGCCAACTACCGACTGCTTCGTAGAGAAGCCAAAAAAGCGGTTAAGAACGCAATGCAATCTTATTATATGATATCACTGCAATCTAATAGTCCTAAGCCCTTTTGGACATACATACGTTCCCTGAAAACAACATCCTATCATCCTAATATCTTTTCATGGCATAACTGCCAAGCTTCGGATGGGCAAGCTATCTGTGACCTTTTTGCTCAATTTTTTCCCTTCACATTTAAGGTTTCAAACCCCATTATATACTCATCGTGTCCTCCTTCCCCTATTATGCATTCTTTCGTGACCCCTCCATCGGAAATTGAAAATTTACTGCTCACTTTTGACATTAATGGTGGTCCGGGTCCTGATGGAATACCAAATCTGTTCATAAAGTCATTATCTTCTCCATTATTTACCTCACTATCAATTATTTTTAATATTAGCCTTTCTTCCTCTTGCATTCCCGATGCCTGGAAGCATGCTGACACTTTTCCGATCCATAAGTCCGGAGATCGTAGTGAAATCTCGAACTATCGTCCGATTTCGTTGCTGTCTTGTTTTGGCAAGCTCGTCGAGCGAATTCTGGATAACAGAATGAACGATGCCATCAGTATCCTGTTTGCAAATGAACAACATGGCCTCATTAAAGGTCACTCGACAATAACTAACTTGTTAGAAATTACGAATACCATATCTCTTGCTTTTGACAAGAGCCAACAAGTTGATGTCATATACACTGATCTTGCTAAAGCCTTTGACAGTGTTGATCATTGCCTTTTGGCTAACAAAATCCGATCATTCCGCATTTCCGTCTCAATTCTCTTTTGGATCTTATCCTTCTTATTCTCTCGCTCCTACACCGTTACATGGAATAATTTTTTTTCGTCGGCCTCATTTAGTCCAAAATCTGGTGTTCCTCAAGGATAAATTTTAGGCCCTTTGCTATTCAACATTTTCATTAATGATCTCCCACACGCCTGTTCTCTAATTGTCTTCTTTACGCTGATGATTTAAAAATTTATAGTTCCATTAACTCCAGCAAAGACTGCTCATATCTTCAAAATGATCTTAACAATCTCCAAAATTGGTGTCAAGGTAATTTACTTCCTCTTAACATTTCAAAATGTTGTCACATGAGATTCACCAATAAAATTCATCCAGTTTTATATGAATCCCGGATTGGTGGGTCGCTGCTCGCATTTGTGGACAAATTTAAAGATTTGGGAGTAGTATTTGACCCAGGTTTGAAATTTAACCTCCATATTTCATGCGTAACCACTAGATCTTCACGTGTCGCTGGTTTTATTTTACGATCCTCCTGCAAGTCCTTTAACATTTCAACCAGCGTCTATCTATTGGTACTCCTAGCCCGGTCAATGCTTGAGTATGCCTCCCAAGTATGGTCTCCTCACTATACCAATCTATCGAATGCTGTTGAAACTGTACAGCGTAAATTCACACGTTCTCTATTCTACGAATATAACCTCTCTTATCGCTTCTACGATGAGCGCTTACAGATCCTCAACATTTCATCACTCAAAAAAAGGAGAGAATTCTTAGGCCTCTGTTGCTTATTTAAATTATATCACGGTATTCTTTCATCCAACCTTCGGGAAAGGCTCTATATACGTCCCACTTCAAGAACGCGTTCAACTGACATGTTCATTGTGACCTTTGCTCGTACGGATATTTATTCTTATTCGTTTTTAGTACGCGTATCACGTCGTTACAATGAGCTCCAGCTGGGTCCCCTGCCACATTCCTTAAACGCTTTTAAAAGCATATTACATAATATTCTCCTTAGCTTCCAATAGTTTATTAGTATTTTATATTCTTGTTTTTTTTTTCTTGTTTCAAGTTGCTCACTTTGTTTTTGTCGCATGTATTATATTATATTTCATTACCTATTTTGTAATTGGATTCATGGATCTGTAAAATAGTGTAAATAAATAATAAATAAATAAACAAATGGCTTGTAGCGGTCTACGAAAATCATATGTTGATTCGCCGAGTTACCATTAACTAGTAAGTATATTTCGTTCTGTTACTCATGTCAATCTACGGTTTTTATTTCGGAAATAGTTGCAACTATAATCATACAAACGTAAAAAAGATGAAAATTTACATTTTTAAAAGCGCTATTTATTTACAACATTGTTCTCCAAATATTGGTCTCTCGAAGACAAGTTATTTTCTTCTTCAGTGACTATAATCTAATTTGTTTATTGAATATCTATAAGATTTGATAATGCTAGCTTAAATGATTGTAGCAGCTTGACTCTCACGTCGATTCCTAGGACGCTTATCGCTACCACTGTTTTTGCTTTAGCATAAAAGCCTCTTTCGGGTATGCGCTTAGAGATTGTAAGAGAGGATCTTGATCGAATGTATCGGCACTCGAGAAGGTGATATGGTCAGTACCACGTGTGGCCGTGTGTCCGTCCAACCAGCTGCGATACATTCTGATTTTAAACCAGTACGTGTCATAACTGAGCGGGCACTAAATCCGTCCGAAGAATCACTCGAAACAAATCTCGTTGTCACTAACGGGGCTTACGCAGCGACTACTGTAACCACTATACTACGCGGACTATATTATCGATACAACTTATTGTGTCGGAACCTAATCTGCTTGTACCTGAAGTTTTTCATTTAATTTAAACTTGTCTTCAAAATACAACTCGTTACGAGTTTTCTTGATCCAGACTGCTCCTAAAATCCGAAAACTTAATATTCTGAATTAATATTACCTACTGTTAGAAGCGTAGTTTCTGCTGTAGTATTTTCCTTTTTGGTAGTATAAAGATGCAACATAGGATGTGGACTACTATCAGCATTTTACAATTATCCACGTCTACAAAGTAATGGCGAATGTAGGGAAAATGTATCCTTGCCGATAGTTTCAGCGAATTTAAATTAAATAATTAAAATAAAAAGAGTTTCCTTTTAATTCGATGTACTTTATTTTTTGTCCCAGACATCGCGCTATTTCGGAATGGGGCTCTCATTCCTTCCTAAGTGCGGAACTAACAAACTTTATTAATTAAATCTTTATATACGTTTGAACTCTTACAACTTATTACAATATAACCATAAGCTAATTATCTCTCGTGTCACATGAACTTCAATTAACTGCCTATTTTTCTTCGGTGGCCGTTTTTGCAATTTTGATCTACCTTCTTCTCTTGGTTTAATATCAACTCCAGGGATTCGCTTGTTATAAAAAAAAAGCTCTTGTACGCATCCATTTTAAATGATTTATCTTCTTTATTTATTTTATATCATCCTCGCTAATCCTAAGAGTTTAATTGATTAAACATTTCACAACATCAGTCACAGGCAAGTTAAAGTTAGTTCATCATCATCTATGGCCCGACAGGCCAAGCCGGGCCTTGGCATCCAGGATTAATCTCCTCCAATCATCACGGTTCCACGCCCTTGTCCGCCAGTTGTTTACTCCCAACAAGGATCTGCTGTGAGCTACTATCGTGTCTTCCCATCGAGTCCTCGATCTTCCCGCTCGGCGTCTACTTCGCGCTCTATTCATTAATGTGCTTTCGGGTAGCCGGTTATCTTCCATTCTTTCTACATTGCCGCCCATTGCAATTTGCGTAACTTTACGCAAGAGGAAACAGGTGGATCGCCAATAGTTCATACAACTCATCGTTCTTACGAAGTCTCCACTCTGTTCCTTTTTTTCACTGGGCCGTAGATTTCCCGGAGCACTTTGCGTTCAAATATTAGCCTGCCAGGACTCATGCTTCACTTCCATATAGCAGCACGGGCTTGATTAGTGATCTGTGAATACGAAGCTTATTTTGCCTGTGTACAACTCTGGACCTCACGGAGCAATATGCTTTATTTGCGGTTTATTCGGTGTCAATCTCGTCCTATTCGACAAAGTTATCCACACTTTCGGCCTGTCGCACAGTACCTCAAAAGTTGGCATAAAGTCATTTGCTCCTTTTTAGCGATTAAAAATGTTGCCAATGAGAATATTTTAATATCTTTAGTGAATAAGATTAATCTGAAATACATGGTTAGCATAATTTATTGAAATTACTTGTTTATATGCGTATTCAGACATTTTTTATCAGTATATATTTTTCAGTTTATTTACTTACATTATATTTCACTAGTGTTTAATTTTAGTTATTCATCTTCAGAAGATGTGGTTGACTCATAACTTTCCGTGGACTCTTGTATGTTCTTTTCCGATGATACACTCTTGATTTATCGTGACTAACATATCCAAAACTTCTTGATTTGCTTGGAGGATGATGTAAGTGTGTGAAGGCTGATATGTAAGGATCCGATGATGCGAACAATGCGTTTGACATGTCTGTGTTAGTTTTGGTTTTAGAACTTTTGTGGGGAAAACTTTCTATGTACTTTTCAAGATCTTTATTTTTTATCTCATTAGCTAGAGTGTGAGCTTTCATGAACGCTTATTGGCATTGGATATCATGGATACTTATTGATAATACAAATTTCTGCTGTTTTTTGCGCATATCTCTTGAATTTTTCTGCGCAAAATTTGTACAAACTATAAACAGATTGTAGTACAATCTAGCATCTCCTAACTTCTTCTTCTTAGCACTACAGCCCCTCTCTGGCCTTCGCTTCTTGCAAATAGCGCCTCCATCTGTCTCGGCCCATTGACCGCGTCCTCCAATTTCGAAATCCGAGCAGCGATGAACTGTCTTCGTCGACCGAGTCAGACCAGCGTTTCCTCGGAATACCTTTTTGGGTATCCGTTGTTCGTCCATACGATTCATGTGTCCAGCCCATTGCAGCTTCCAGAGTCTTACAATTGTTGAGACCTCCGGCTCGTCAAAAATTTCATACAGCTCATGATTGTATCGCGTTCAATATATTTGCGGATGCTTGGGTTAGAGTCCACGTTTCACACCCATAGCCTAACACAGGTCTTATCACAGATTTGTATACTTAGTGCTTTGTTCTCCTGTGTATGCAGCTGATCTTCAAGATCGTCAATACTGAATAGAATATTTTATTTGCGAGCTGTATTCTTCGGCGTATTTCGTCTCTTTCATTCCCCGTTTTCGTTATTTTGGCGCCTAAATACACTAATTCGCTAACATTCTCGATACTGTATTCGCCAAATTTGATATTTTGTGTGTTTGACGTATTTTTTCTCGACTGCGTCATGAGCTTTGTTTTATTTTCATTGATTTGTAGCCCTACTAGTTTTGCTTCGCTGTCGAGTTTCAGGAAGAGGTCTTTGGCAGTTGTTAATGACCGTGACAAAATGGTAATGTCCGCATAGGCTACTACTTGGCTCGACTTGTATAGACGTACGTTATGACGTACTCCAGAGTCAAATTGAATAGCAATGGGGCCAGTCCATCTCCCTGCTTTAGTCCGATATTTGTGTCAAAGGTATCGGTGAGTTGATTATTGATGCGGGCTTGAGACGTCGTCGACGTCATTGTCATTTTGGTAAGACGGACTAATTTGGCTGGGATGCCAAAGCAAAGCATTATTTTGTACAGTACGTTACGATCAATACTGTCCTAAACGAAAATTTGGTGTGCGTCTGTTGTTGATCTACCTGCCCTGAAACCACCATGATACTCCCCAATAATACTGTTAGCGTATGATCCGATTTTATTTTCTAAGATTCTAGAAAATATTTTGTACGCCGTACAAGTAGTGATATGCCTCTATAATTTTCGGACTGTAACTTGTCACCTTTTTTGTGGATAGGGAATATAATTGATTGGCTCCACTCTTTCGGCATATGTTCTTGTTGCCAAATGTACTGGATGACTTCGTGAAAAGCTTGATGAACACTACTGCCACCATATTTGATGAACTCTACTGGAATCTCAGCGATGCCTGGGGCTTTATTATTCTTTTGGGCTTTGATGATGGAACAAACTTCATCCAGAGTTGGTGGAGCCAATGTAAGCTCTCCGCAGACATCTATAGACTCTGATGTCCTGGAGCTGTGCGGAGGATTAAGGAAGTTTTTGAAATATGATGCCCATCTTTCCTTAATCTTGATTTCATCGGCGATGATATTGCACTCGGACAATGGAGTACAGTTCAGATCTCGGCAGTTTTAGGGCCTACTCGAACAGTACGGCGTCGATTACCAACTGACGCCCATATACTCTCCTCAGTCTAACGCATCTGAACGTTTGAATCGCACACTGTTAGCCGCGATCCGTTCATATGTTCATCCAACTCAGAAGGATTGGGACCACAGATTGTCTGCCATCACTTGCGCTCTGCGGTCATCTTATCATTCCGTAACCGGTGTCTCACCTCTTTGCCGGACAGCACATGATTTGCCATAGTAAATCATACAGGCTATTACGGCAATTGAAGTGTTTGGGAGATCAACGGTGTATTGCATCACGGAAGAGAAGGGAACAGAGCTGTTGGAATCAGCTGAGGCGATTCGCCGTATGCACGGGATGAAAAGAAAGACAAGTTTTGGACGGATCCAATCGTGAAAATGGGGAGTCGGCTTCAAATCGCCAAGTAGGGAAGTCGACGAAAAATCGAAAAGGGCAAGCACGGCGGCCGGGAATGTGAGCATTGCAAGTGATACTGTGCGTCGAATTTAAGCGGTATTTGTATGCATTCGAATTTCAAACTAACGCTGTAGTGTATAGATTTTCTTATAAAGATATTGTGCGAATTGTAAACATTTTGTTAGTAGTGTGGGTTAGTGAAAAGTGGAATAAAATTCAAGTGATCCATGAAAATTTATGATAGAAGTGTTTTTGCTTGGATGTGCACAGGTTTCTCCCTCCCTTAAACCATCTGTCGAAAAGTTATTCTTTGCCCCAGATATAATCAAGTCCCCAAATAAGATACCGTGAAATCGAAATATAGTCAAAAATAACAATTACAGCTTTCGTCGGAGATTTGTCGAAATGCGGTGATGCTACTTCGTTGTTATTCCAGCATAGAAATCGTTTCGCGTGAAATTGTTGGTGTTAAAAGGACAGTGCATGTTTCTGGCTCTGCGGAGAAGAGATACCACCACGAATGCGACCGATATTTGGGATGCGGAATTTAGCCTTTCCTCTTTGAGCCCTGTCATATTTTCATTTGGACAGAAACATTTTTATTGATCTGCTTGCAAGCCCCAGCAATGAAAACGAAGTAAAGCCATTTTTATTCCTATGCAGTCCAATACAAGTTCGGAAACTCCCCCACAATACTTATTGAAAGAAGCGTGCCCATAGAGGTGAATTGTAAAAGAATACAAACAAAATAGCACCTTTCATAGAGGTACACAGAACGTCTTATCGCGCACGCTATTATCCGACGGCGGACTAGTTATTCCAATAAAGCGGCTGCAAGTCCCTCAACAAAATTATGCCGAAGATCCATATATAGAAGCCTTCTGGAGTGGTGTTGCGTACCAGGAGTGTAATTAAGGACGCTGTGCTCAATGCAAAATAGAATAATATTACGAATTAAGACCTTCGGTGTGGTAAGGTTGATTATTATCTTGACTCTGACGGAAGAAGTAGTTTATGAAACCCCGATAAAAATAATTTGGATATATATATATATATATATATATATATATATATATATATATATATATATATATAAAATAGTACTAACTTAATATTCACGCTGTAATGATTTAACGAAAAAATACAATGGGTTGTTAAACGTACACCTCGGTCTTTCCATTCCGTCAAATCTGACCGGGTATAGGACCCCCAACGATGGAAGGCTTTCTGGATGATATGGGCTAGCCACCGGGCGCGCTCCACCGTTTTGTTGTGTCCAGGGGCTCTTGCCGGGTAGAGTGAACTTCCGCTCGCGTTCCCTGTTATGGTGTAGGGTTATGTGATTCGATCACATAATTCTATAACAAAAATCGGTCACGTCTATATTTTTCTTTTGATGGGAAAGTTCATGCAAATTATGTTTGTATGAGTTTCCCACTCAAAATGGAGATATATGGCCACGTCTACGTTTGGATCTTGATCCGGTTGGGAGGGTGCGAGGGGGCACCACCTCCATCTGGATACCTCACTCTTGTTTGTGGGCCATAAGAATCGTCGGGTAACGACGAAGTCTCCGCCAGTCCGTCCGTTTTTGCTCGTCCCAACTTGTTCTCTGAACAAGCAATTTCATTCCTTAGTAGGTTACCTCGGCCTCGACACCAGTCGACCGGCATTCGACCGTTTTCTAAATCGTGAATGCTAAATATTTTTGCAGTGGGTCCGTGCTAGGGGGAGAGGACCTGCCTCACGACACCGCAACGCTAGCCTGGCAGCGCATTCACGCGTCCTCAGACAAGGCCAATCTCGGCGGATTTAAACATCCTCTTTCGCCGAGGCAGCAGACCATCGCTGCAGTCCTACACGGACATTATATACCTACGTTCACTACATATTGCCGATGTCATCACGACAGAGCGTGATTTTGATCTGATAATCGCGTTTCAGGCTTTTCACTACTTTGTATGCTTGTCTTGTGTTATTTCTCGCTAAACTTGCATCTATACTTCTCAATTGGTCGTCATAGTATTTTCTTTTCTTTATCCTAATTATCTTATTCGCTACTCTTCTGAGATTTTCATAGTGTTCTCTCTTGGTCCCGGTTTTCCTACCTACATATTCTTTGTACGCCTGATTCTTTTTATCTAACGCATTCTGGCACTCATCATCGAACCAATAATTCCTCTTGCACCGGGCTTGATGTCCGATCGTCTGTTCTGCCACGGTCCTGATAGCCGCTTTCACTTCCATCCAGAGCTCGTTGCTCGTCTTTAACGATGCGTCTAATAAGGTGGGAGCCAGCTGGTTGGCGATGATCTCCGTGAAATATTTGGCCACAGATGCCGTTTGGAGCCTTTCGATGTCAAATTTTTGTAGCGGGCTGGTCTTCGCTGAATATGCCTTGGACATACGACATCGATAGGTTAATTTGATCAAGTAATGATCTGAGTTACAATTGGCTCCTCAGTATGTACAGACGTCAAGTATGCTCTAGGCCCAACGTTGTTGGATCAGCACATGATCAATCTGGTTTTGTGTGGTGCCATCCGGTGATACCCAGGTCATTTTATGAATGCGTCGATTTGGGAAGCAAGTCGAACGTATGACTAAATTTCTGCTACATGCAAAGTTAATCAGGCGCTGGCCGTTGTCGCTTGTTTCATCGTGGAGGCTATATCCTCCAGTCGTTCCCCGATGAGATAGCTCATTGCCAACCTTAGCGTTGAAATCACCCAGAACTATTTTTGTATCGTTTGTGGGGAATGAGTCGAGCAGTCTTTCCAGGTGATTGTAAAACGTTTCCTTCTTCGTTTCTTCGTTCTTTTCTTCGGTCGGGGCGTGAACATTGATCAGCCAGATTTTGAAGAATTTCGCTGTTATACGGATCGCACACAACCGTTCATTGACTGCCTTAAAATCAATAACGTGCGATTATAACTCCCTATCCAGAATTAAGGGCTATCCGAATTATCTTTTTCCAGTAGGCTTCCCACTTTTGAATATTGTGTGCGATCTCATGTCATGTTTCCAGTCCAATTCGTTTCCTGAATTGCCAGTATTTTTAATTGATACTGACTGGCCTGTTGTAAAAGGTTCTTAACAGCGCTAGGGTAATTGAGTGATCTGACATTTCAGGAACCAATGCCATAGTCCTTTTTTCGTTTGCGAGGTCATTGCCGTGAGTCCAATCCATTCCGAGGCCTGTCTGCAGGTTTCGAAACATTTAAAAGTTTTCCAGGGACGGGGAGTTAGCCCGTCGCCCAACCTCCATTCCGGCGGCATGGTTATTACGTCGATTCCGTTATCAGGCGCGGAAGATTCGCCTTCACCTTCTTACGTCCTATCAAAGGAGGTGTAAGTAGGATTTAGTCGCAGAGCTGTAGATTTATTTATGAGAGCTCACTGTAGAGCAAAAATTATCGTATAGATTAACATTAAATTGATGTAAAAAGGGTGAAATGATCTATTTAAAGTTTAGCGAAGATGATATAATTGTTGTTCCGGTAGTAAATATATTGTATATATTCGAACACAAAACGTTTCCTGTTGACCCCACGAACGAAGTTACTTAATATTGCTCATATTCCACTTCTCAGCCCGCGTATTTCAGTAATTGAAAAAACAAGTAGCACTCATCCTTTCTGGATATCCGGTAGACGTTTTTCACAGCGCTCTTCTGCTAACTTGTTTTCATCTAAACTTATTTCTGTAACGTTATTGAATAAAAGAATGTTGCAGTTACGAAAAACCGTTTGCTTGCTTTAACACTACAGGCCCAACAGATAGAGTATCTCACTATCTTAATCGAAAGTATCGGTACTCGGGAAGGTGATCTAGTCAGTACGACGCTTCGGCCAAATGATCGTCCATCCAGCTGCGATATGTTCAGATTTCAACCCAATACGTATCATAACAGAACGGGCTTATAGTCCGCCCGAGGAATTATTCGAAAAAAATATCGTTGTCGCTAACAAGACTTGAACCAGGGACCTTTGGCTTACGGGGTGAGTGCTTTAATCACAACGCTACGCGGACTGCACTTAAATGTAAAATTAAACGGAAATTAAGTTTTCTAGATATCAAGGTAAATTATTAGAGGACTTGAAACCAAACTATAAATTTATATTTTTCTAACCTTCTGAATGTTCATTTGGTTTTTAATAAATTTAAACATTTGCAAGTAGACTCAATATCAGATTTCAAGTAGATTCAACACAGGTATTTCCCTGTTACCTGTAAACGTCATTATCTTTGTTATCTCTTTCGACACAACGAGCGGCTAGTTTACGACTCCAAGCAAGATAAGCCGCCAGTTATTTTTACTTCTACTTCCCATCGTTTCCTTTAGCTTCTCTATTGAACACTTCTTTTGTGTGTCTACATGTCCGGTATATACGAGCACATCAATACAGAATGTTATAATAGAATCTCATTTCCAACCATGTTTTCCTTGTGATAAGTGAAACACCTACTAACGGAAAATTAATTAAAAATACCGCTTATTGAATAATCGGTTTGCAGCAGTTCGATGTTTTTTTTTTCAGAACTGGCCGACAGCTAGATCAAGATGGGACACAAAAATCATCGATTTGGTTAAATCTACTATGGTTATGTCCAAATATGCCGAAGAATACAGCTTGCAAATAAAATATTTTATTCAGTTTTGATGATCTTGAAGATCAGCTACAAACACCGAAAAACAAAGTTCCAAGTATAAAGATCTATGGTAAGATCTGTGCTATGCTATGCGTGTGAAACATGAATCCTAATTCATGCATCCGCAAACATATTTAAACGCCTTCGAACGACGGGTCCTGAGGCGAATAATCGGAGCGAAGTTATACGGGCAGCAATGACGAATTCGATACAACCATGAGCTGTATATAATTTTTGACTGCGGAAGCTGCAATGGGCTGGACACATGAATCGTATGGATGACAACGGATACGCAAAAACGTATTTGTTGGGGAAACTGAAGGCCGGAGGCCAGTGGGGAAACCGAGGAAACGCTGGTCTGACTTGGTCGACGAAGACAGTTCATCGCTGCTCGGATTTCGATATTGGAGGACGCGGTGGATGCATCGGGATAGTTGGAGGCACTTTTTGTAGGAAGCGAAGACTCAAGAAGAGTTTAAGAAGAAGATGTCCAAGTTTTTTGAACGGTGCAGAGATGTGGGAAGCAACACAAAGTTATAACTCAATTTTTTCTCTATACAAATGTAGAGGCAGTTACCGCAGCTATCATTGTGAAGGCCATGGCCCCGAATCGCTCACCGATAGCCTTGTAATCACCTGATATTAAAGCATTCAAGTCTCCTGATATTAAATTTACATTGTTTGTAAGGTTTCGAACTTACTTGTCCATCAAATTGCCCAAATTTTTGTCTTTCCTGGCTTGAAGCCGATAAAGTCTGATTTGAACTCCGCATCGTCAATAATACTTCACATAGAAAATAAAATCAAATGTATTTTCAACAGTTTTTATATACACATAGTTAGTTTGATAATTTTCTTTGGTTGACAAATATTAAATGGAATAGATTCGGATCATTTCAACTAACGTAACCGTTTTTATATTATCAGCCGTCCCACATAATTTCATTATGGCATTGGTAATGATCCATGTGTACGAACAATACTCATTTATTCGTATGTTGAAAAAATATAGTATTTGAAAGTCGCAGAACGGGAGGGATGCCATGTATCCTAGAATATAAAATTATATATGTATATATTTTTTATATTTCACCTACAGGCTACATCGTTAGTACTATTAAAGTTTCATAATGAGTTCTGAAAGTAAATATTATGCAATTAATTCTTCTTGAAAACTTTTACCATTATACTTAAACGAATAATTAAAATTTCTAGAAACTTATTGGCATTTAAATTGTATTTACAGTGTATCTTCATTGCATTCTTAATTTTTTATTGTAGGAAGATGATCCTTCCATCAAAGGTAGTGATGGGGAAGATAGGGATGCTGTAGATGATGAGGACTCTCAAGATGATCCTGAAAGGGTAAGCGAAGTTCTACTTTGCAATTACAGAATCATTACTTCTAACGGTATTTGAAAATCCCGATGATTAGCATAAGTTATAAATGGTGTATCTACACAAAACTAAATGTTTCTTCTACACAATATTGAATTCATGTAAATTATTCTGTAAACTTATTTAATCAGAGTGTATTTCTAATAATTATTTAGTTGGATTTTTTGTTGGCTCTAAACATACTTTAAAATCGTTCAAAATACAATCAATGATATTTTCCTTTATAAAAAATTTTAATAATTAAAACTAATTAACTCTACTTGTATATCTAGTTTGGATTCCTGAAAAGCAAATGGGAAACAGATAATCCTGAAGACAAATTAGGTAAATAATAATAAGCAAAATTTTTGTCCGTTACTGACTTAATAATATTTTTTAGCTCGACTGGATGGTGTAAGTAAACCATTGCACAAAAGTGCTACATTGGAAGATTACTTACAAATAGACGGCTGGGAACCGCCACCATCTACTTCAACCAATAAGAAACGGGTAATTAATATTGGAATGTAATCCATGATAATTCCTTCATTCTAAACCTTTGCGTTTAGGTTCGTTGGGCCGACATAGAAGAGAAACGTGCACAAGATAAAATGAGAGCGATCGGTTTTGTTGTTGGTCAAACAGATTGGAATAGAATGTTAGATCCCACCGGCGGACAAAGTGCTCTCACGAAAACTAAATTCATTGAAAGGGTAAAAAAATATTAAATGTCAATTTCATTTTCTGTTGCAAGACGCATCATAGCGAAATGTTAATGTAAATTCTATTGATTTTATTAATTTTTATCGAAATATAATGTGTATTATAAGAATGTTGTTTGAATTTAGTGTATGTATAGGAGCATAGGAAGAATCGTTTTATCTGATATTTTTTTCAAAAAAAAAGGAAATTATTTTGTCGACTTTGTACTGAACAATTTACGGTAACTCTACTGCAAGTCCAAATTATAATCCACTAATATTAAAGTATTGAATAGCCATTTGTACTTTCATTGCATATGATAAAATTTGTACCTATCCAAACAGCAATGGGCTCGTTCATTACTTCAGTAAATCAATGATAACAAGTTGGGTAGACAGACCTATGCTCATGTCAGAAGGGTTTTGTACTCAACTTACAAAATGCAGTAACCAGCAACGAATAAAATCAAGAAACATGTCAAAGACGATTTAATTGGAGAAAATGTGAAATTCGAGGATCATACTATTATTAACAAAGTTGAACGAATTTTGACTTCTGAGGTATTTGTTATAGTTATACTCATAAATATCTCCTTTGATATTTTTTTCAGATTTTTTAGATCACTGGTGTCCATTCGCGAGGGAGGAAACACATTTTTCATGTATTTCCCCACCTGTGCTCCCACTGAAGCAAAAACTGTCAGTTTAAGAACTGTTTTGAAAAGCTCTCATAGAGAACTTTCAGTTGATACTCATATCGGCTACTTTTCATGAAATTTTTTTCAGGGGCGACTCCTCTGTACTGTAATCATCGATTCATGGCCTATTTTTTCGAATCCTAGAATGGTTACAAAGCCCTTTTGCTAGGAGCTCTCTCCTGCCTCTTCGACTTGTTTCAATTGTATGTACTCATCTTCATGATACCTATCACTCCTGAAATTTTCATGCAAATTCTAGCAAAGCTGTAGTGTCTAAGTCGGTAAAAAGCGCATATGGCTCCATAGCAATATGTTTCCATAGTAATACAGGGCATACGAGTATTGCTCCATAGTAATACACGAAAATTCAAATCGCTATAACTTCGGTAAATACTATTCGATCTTTATGAAACTTTCCGAAAAGATTAATCTTATAAATAGTCATCTCTTTGCTAAATTTTATTGAGTTTAAGGGTACCGTTTAGATTTTATTCAAGAAAACACAAAATCGATAAATCATACTATTACTAACAAAGTTGAGTGAATTTCGACTTCTCAGGCCTACAACTACATTCATGATTTTTTTCAGATTTTTCGGATGGAAGGTGTCCAATCGCGAGGGGGGGGGTACGCGAAAAGTTCGTACATTTCCCCTTCCCCTGCCCCCCTCGGTACTTATAAGACAATTTTAAGACTTGTTTTGAAAAGATCTTATTGAGACCTTTCCAATGACATCCTACTCGACTACCAATGGTGAAATTTTTTTTTGAGGGGTCACCCCCTTATATGGGGAGACCCCCTTTAAACGCCTTTGAAAAATTTTTCCACCCTTGAACTTTCAAGAGGGCACCACTTCTGACCTTTCAACAAAGTTTCATGGCTGTAGCCTCTATAGTTTCGGAGAAAAAGTGCTGTGACATACAGATGGACGGACGGACGGACGGACGGACAGACGGACAGACGGACACAGGTCGTGATTGCAATAGGGTTTTGTATTTTAGTACAAAACCCTAAAAATGGACAGGGAGTAGAGTACGTATGGGAAAAACCGCACCGGTTTAACCGAGAACCGGTTTTTGGTTCGATAAACCGGTTTTTCACTCCCGGTATAAATCGGGTTATTTCCTTCAAATTTAAGAACCGGATACAAAGGAATAGAAAAATACTGAAGACAAAAAACTGGAAAACTTTTTTCGCCACTTTTACGTAGGCAAAGGGTTGCCAGACGTCCCCGTTTTCGGGGACATGTCCCGTTTTGACAATTTGTCCCCGCGTCTCCGTTTGAGTCCAAATTGTCCCCGTTTTTCTAAATGTTTGTACATATAATTTCATTCAACTGCCTGTCAACCCTTTCAGTACTGCTGTACATTATAATCTACATGCTTTTTATCGCCCTGTGTAGTCGATACTAAGGCAAATATCGATTGTTAGTCGTTACTATTAGTTATTCTAGCGCTTTTTTGTTCTATTTCACTCATCAGTTGGCAAGCCTGTTGATAATAGATCGCCGAATGTCAGTTTCTCGTATTTGTTTTCCTTGGTTGTCATGGCGGGTTCAATTGGTGAGTTTATGTTTTTTATTTACTCCCAACATTATTACATATTTCCGCTCCAGAATTTTTGCTTCAATCATTTAGTTTTTACCACGTTCAATTTAGTTTTATCGCTATGATAGTGATCTGTAGGCGAAAATGTTTGTGTACATTATAATGTACAAAAGTAATCACAGAAGTAGGGATGGTGTGACTTTAGTTTTTGAATTTTAAGCTTTATATTTCCGTTTATTTTATAATTGGTGCTCACTTTTTACGTGATACAGGTCTTCGAAAATCTGATGGCAGGTATTGGATAGAACTACAACTTCTAGATTGCTTAGAAGATGGGAATTTGTCGGAAATTGAGCTTCTTGGAGAGGTGTAGCTAAATGAATCCAGTCCTGAAGCAAATTTGATGCGACGAATTGGAGCAGAAATGGACGATGCAAATAAATCAGATAATGAAGGTGAAGAGGAATCCATACTGGAACTGGAAGAGGTAGTGCCATCCGCCTCTGAAAATATCACTAAAAAAATCCAAGTAGAATGTAATGACCAACACTCGTTTATTCAGCCAGAAATATTTTGGAATCCACCACCAACTGTCGATGGACATATTGGTGCTATGAACCTATCGGGATATTTTCACGAGTATATTCCCGACAAATTATTTGATACAACGTTAGAAATGATGAATATTTATGCGATCCAGAGCGGCTCCAATTTTATGGCTACAAACGCCAAAGAAAAAAATTCATTGGCCTCCACATTCTTATGGGTAATCTACAATATCTAAGAGTACGGATGTATTGGGACAGCTCTGTTGGCGTGCCATTTGTCAAAAAAACAATGTCCGTGAACAAATTTTTCAGTTTACGAAGCCATTTGCATCTGGTGAATAATTTACAAATTCCTAATGGCAACACAGACAAGTTTATAAAAGTTAGGCCCATTTACGAAGCTATTAGGAAAAGGTGCATGGAAATTATATCAGTCGACCAATGCATTTGTATAGACGAACAAATTGATCCATTCAAAGGGCATCATCATTGTAAGCAATGTATGAAGGGAAAGCCAAATCCTTGGGGATTCAAATTGTTCGTTTTGATTGAGTCTAGCGGCCTAATGTCAGATTTCTCGCCGTACCAGGGAGCAACAATCGAAATCAATCCGGCATATGTGAGTGAACTAGGTCAAAGTGCTCCAATTGTGGTTCAATTAAGCAAAAGACTGCAAGCCCCTGAGCACATATTATTTTTCGTCTTATTATCTTTTGCGGTTATAGAAGGAGAATTAGGTATGGGCTGCGCGCGCAATAAGAATGGACCGATTTTCAGGAAAAGGATTGAATAAGAATGTAGATTCTCTATTGAAAAAGGAAACAAGAGGCCATTCCAAGCAAATTGTTAATAAAGAACAGGACGGCGTTGTAACTAAATGGATAGACAGCAAAGTTGTGTCAATGGCCTCAAAATGTGTAGAAGGAAAACCGGATTTTTGTAAGCGTTGGAACAAAAAAAAAAAACGAAACAGTATGACGAAATCAGCCACCCAGAAATTATAAAAAAATATAACACGTCCATGGGAAGAGTTGACAAGGTAGATTTTTTGATTGCATTATATCGGATTTTTTTTGAAATCTAAAAAATGGACGCTACGTATGATATTTCATGCAGTAGACCTGGCGCTTATCAATAGTTGGCTGATGTACTGCAAGAAATATCAAGGTGAAACGAAGCATCGCCTTGACCTGCTACATTTTAGACAAGAGGTGGCTGAAGTTCTACTAAAGTCAGAAATAATCGTTCAAGGAAAACATGGACGGCCTTTATCCGCTGTGTTCCCCCTCCACTACACCTGCACCGTCACCTTCTTCCTCACCAGCAATAGAGGTTCAACCCGTGGCGATGATAGCAAAGGACCATTACAGTCGTTTCCCAGACATGGACAAAAATAAAGAGGCCACCAGATGTAAAAACAAGGGATGCGGTGGACGAACTCATTGCTTTTGCACAAAATGTAATGTGCATTTGTGTTTGAAGAAAGAAAGAAATTGTTTTATTTAGTTTCATTCTTAAAATTTGTCTTGTTTTTATTTCCACATTTGACATTCAAAATAATTTGGTACTAATATAAAAACCTGTTTATTGCAAATCATTTTTCTTTTGATTCTTTTAATTCATTTTTCTTTTGATTCTTTTAATTGGACTTTGAGCTCTTTTGTAATTTATTTTGACAAATTTAAATTTCGGTAATATGCCTTTGAGTACATTTGTACATTATAATGAACAACCTTAAATATTAGTAATCGTAACAGATATCGACGTACAATAATTTTCAAAAATTACGAAAAAATATATTCACTAGATTTCAAACAAAAAAAATTTGTCCCAAGCTTGTAATATTTGGTACTGAAAGGGTTAAGCATTCGAATCGAGCCCTTTGAACACCTCAAGAGCTATAATTAGCTTCCGCTAGCGTGAATGAGGAAGAAATAACAAATTTCATCCGAGTTGATGGCATAGTGCTACCGTATCTACTTAAATTTAGGCATTTGCTTTTAATATCCTCCTTGAAACATATGATAATATAAGCGATATCTCTTTTTGCCGAATGCATTTCGTCATTTCCTTCTTTTCATTTTCGTGATGAAAATATTTCCAGTTAAGGGTGCTGGCTAACTGCGATACGATTGTAGCGCTTACTATCGAAATTTTACGCTTGGTTAAATGGAAATTTGCGACCAAACTGTCGACGGATGCCTGAACCCGAAAAATAAAATTAAAGGATGTTGAGTGTGATTAGCGAAGTGTTAACGGGACGGTATTAATTCTACGGTAGTGCTTTTGGTAGAATAAATAGTGGGTTTGTTTTAGTGTAAAGTTTATTTTCACTGTGATTTGAGCTGAGTTTCACGGTAAAAAGTGAGTGAGAAATTCAAGGACATAATGAACAAAAGAAAATACACTTTCACGGCAGCTCTTCAAAAAAAAATTTACCTGCTTTTCGCCAGATGAGAAAGACAATATTCCAATTTGCAATATATGTGATTCGCGAATATCGGTAGCAAATAATATTAGGCACTGAGCATTGTTTTATGCTCTCGCAAACAATTATGCTAAAAAAATATTAAGTTCAATAAGAAAGATTATTTCGACATTATTATATATATATGTATTTTGGAGGTGTGCACATTTGCATTCTTCTTTGTTGATATAGTATATTTGTAGCATTGCCCAGAATATCTATGATATATTAATAAAGTAATTAAATAATTAATACTTGTCCCTAGTTTGAATTTTATTACAATAATTATGGTATCACCGTACTTCTCCGAGCTTGATATTTATATTTCATGCTTCCCAAGATAGATTTTTTAATCAATAGCTAGGTTTTTTTTTAAGGAGTATGACATAAAATTTTTTTTTAAGGGCAAATGGAATTAACGGACCACATGGCTTCTGGAAAACATAAATTACCAATGCAGGAGGCGTCAACATCCAGACCCCTAAATAATTTTTTAGTAAAGAACAATTGTCTCGACACTAAAATTGCCAGTGCAGTAGGAGTACTCGCTTTTCACACAGCCATGCATCACTTATCGTACTCTCAAATGGGCTGCACAGCACCTCTTCTGAAGTCTCTTTTTGAAGACTCTGAAACAGCTTCAAAAATCGTATGTGGGCGTACAAAAACCCGCTGCTATCATTAATGGTGTTTTATCGCCATATTCAACGAAGTTGATTTGTCAAGAGATCCACGAAATTCTTTTTATAGGCTTGGAAGCCGACGGAAGTAACCGTAGATATGTCAAATTGTTCCCAACAGTTCTTCAATATTTTCATAAAAAAATGGGTTCAAGTCCGTTTACTAGATTTTTTTAAACTTGAAAATGAGCAATCAGGAACAATTACATCCTTTATTGAACAGACTCTGAACAAGCATGGGTTGAATGAAAAACTAGCCGCTGTTCTGGCTGACAACACCAATACGAATTTCGGAGGTGTAAATCGTAGGGGGAAAAATAACATGTTTTGTGCACTAAAACAATCATATCCGAAATTAATTGTAATTGGAGGCTCTGGCCATATTATCCACAATTCTGTTTATCATGGTCTTGATCGGTTTGGTGTTTTTGATGTTGATTGTCTCGTTTTTAAGTTTTACCAATACTTCTTAATATATACTGTGTGGACAACGGAGCTCAACTCTTTCTGCGAGTTTAATGAGTCGGAATATAGGGACCTACTTAGTTATTGTGAATTGCGTTGGCTGAGCTTATTCCCTTCAATAGACTTCATTCTGCAAATGTATGATGCCTTAAAACTTTACTTTTTATCACAAACTATTTCACCTTCTATGATCAACAATTTCGTTCGGGATGACCTTCCTTCATTCATGGCTCTATTTTATATGAAAATCGCACTAATAGAAAAAAGGACAATAGCATTGTGGAAAAAATTCAGTTTTTGATGGCCTTCTCCAAAAAGTAAATGAAAAAGCAAAATCCAACTTTATTCCTTTAGGAGTAAAGTCCATCTTAGTGAAATTCAGAAAAGATGGAAAAGACGCTGCTTGTGATGATTTTATGGAGAGAGTGAAAGGTGTTTACACTGAAACAATAGTGTATATGACCCTTTGGACAGCAAGTTTCGCTGAGTTTAAAGTGTTCCAATGGTTAGATTTTAAAAGGAATCAACGTTTGCAATACAGTGATGTGGAGCTATGTCTTTACTATTTGCTGAACAAAAAAGTTAAAGTCAATGATTCACTATTGCATGATGAAATCGTCAATTTGAAGAACGGAATCCCTTCAAAACAAGTTAAACTCTCTTCTAGAATGGTCAGAAATAAACCTACTCCCTCTGAATTTCGAAAAATGTCTGATAATAAGTTTTTCCCGTAAAAACTCTGTCCTTGCCGTCGATTATTATCTTGACTACCACAAACTTAAAAGAGTGGACAGCGTTGTGGACCTCGGTGTTATTTTGGACAATAAATTACGTTTCAATCTGCATTATGATGATGTCCTTGGTAGAACCAATAAGCTCCTTGGCTTCATCAAGCGTCGATCCAAAGAATTTCAATCAAAAATATCGAAGACATTTTATCTCTCCTTAGTACGCCCCACTCTTGAATACACATGTCTTATTTGGGATCCTGTTTTCAACATTCATATTGACCGACTCGAGTCTGTTCAAAAACAGTTTATCTTATTTGCATTGAGATCGCTATATGATCCGAGGAATTTTGAAGTTCTACCCTCCTATGAGCTTAGGCTGCGAGTTCTCAATATACCATCACTTGCTTCCCGTGGAACTATGATAACTTGTTGTTTCGCTTTTGATGTCATCAGAGGCTCGATTAAAATACCATTTTCAACGGATAGAATAAAAGTTCTTGAGCCATTGCGAGTCACTAGGCATTCTGGTCAATTAGTTGAAGAGCGGCATAATACAATCTATGCAGATAATGAGCCGATTAACAGGTGTTGCAAAAAGTTTAACTCACTTAGTGCACATTACTCCCCAAACATTTCCAGAACCCATTTTAAAGCTCTATTATCGAATGTCCTTTCATCTTAATTCCATCATGCACCCTACCCTCACAACATATTTTATTGTAATAGCACATTGCATTTGTCACAATTTTTATATTTATAAATTAATTCTAAATTGTAATTTTTTTTTATTTCTTGTACCAGTGCCTTGCTTGGCTAAATAAATAAATAAATTTGCGGAATCAAACTCAGATGATGTTGACTTTTTTAAGCATAATACTGCAACTGCTCGACTTTGTGCTTTTTTTTCAGCAGATGAATACCCGGAAAGACACTCCAAATTGCTCAAAATTGCGCAATTTTTCTATGCGATTCCGTCTAACAATGCTAATTGCGAGCGAGTCTTTTCGTTGATGAGCTCCCAATGGACCAAAGAAAGGAATCGTCTCTCCATTGAAAACGTTGGTTATCTTTTGAAAGTGGAATTCAACTTTTCGAATTACGATTGTTCTCAATTCAAAAACTTCCTGAGGCTGCCAGAAAAGTCGCAACTATCGAAAGAAATAAGCAGCTCCGAAAAGAACGATGTACCTGCAGGTGCAAAAAGGAAAGCAGCCGATGACTTGTCGTTCTGTTCGTAAATTGGATGTGGATTGATCGACTGAATATGTGATATAATTACGAATAAAATATTATTAAGGAACTGTGTGGATTGTGGTTATGGTTATTAATGATATTGTATAAATGCTTTGATTGTAATAGATATGAATATAATATACCAGAATGAAAAAATAAAAAAAGTGCTATTTTTCAGAATACGGACGACCTTTTTTTGAAGTGTCCCCGTTTTGTATTTCAGCCTTCTGGTAATCCTACATAGGCAGCGCTTATTACCACAGTCACCAGAGCAAAGCGAATTTCGATGTTTGATTGGTTCTTGGAGTTAGTTGTTTATATTTCGCTTTACCGGGGAGAACTCTACGTAGGGTGCGAAGTGAAGCTAGCACACGATTCACAATGAATGCCTAATGCTTGGGGACTGAACTGAAGGTTCTTTCATCCATATACTGTAAATGAATGATTTAGCTTCACAGTAAGCTATCGGCTTGGATTTCAAAACGTTAATCTCTCATTTTTAACACAAAGATTAAATATTCTTGAGATCATTTTGATTTAAATAAATTAGTGGGTGAAAAATCGAAAAACCATTGACGCCTAAAGTTAATCAACGGACACAAAAATATACATTTAATTTTGAATCTAGGTTTTTAACTGAAAAATTTGCTACAATAGTTTTACCAAAAACCGCCATGCCTAGAGTAGAGTATCTAATAAGTAAATCTGGCCACCTTGTAAATGATGATATATTTTTCTTTTGCAAAAATAGAGCGCCTAGCTAAAATTGCGGGCAAGTAGGTGAAGCTTCTCGGATATGGTTACTAGCCTATAAATTGTTGTTTCATATGTATGCATTTTTTTTTGTGGTAGGGAGGTGAAGGCATTTACACCCGCCGAGTCTAGCAGTGTGGGACTCCCATGGAGGATACCCTTGGACTACCCACTAAACACCTCCCCTGTCAATCTGAGAACCTAGCCTGGAACCGTTTGACACATTACTTCGGGCCAGGTCTCGTTTTGTTACGCCGTGGGGTGCCTTCAAGCTGGGGAGTCCCTTTCCTAGCGGTAGGGGAGAGGGGAAGAGGAAATGCCAGAAGAGCGATCCCCCAGCCCCAGCACCTCCGGCTGCTGCGAGTCCCTTTTATCTTTTAGGACTGCCCGAGCATAATGTGCCACCTGGTTCCATTTGTCAACCGATTCGAGCATCACCGCAACTATATTATCCGGGGTGAGCTCTCCCGTCTCCCTGTAGAGTTCCCTTCACAGCCTGGCCCATTTGGTACACGCAAAAAATGTGTGACAGGCATTGTCCTCCTCTCCTGGGCAAAACCGACAATCGGGAGACCGTGACTTACCGATCTTGTGCAGGTAAGACTGAAAACACCCGTGCCCGCTCAAAAGCTGGGTCAGATAGAAGTCAGTCTCACCATGCCTTCGATTCAGCCACGGTCTCACGTCCGGGATGAGGCGCGCAGTCCACCTTCCCTTCGTGCAATTCCTCCAAGACTGCTGCCAATCGTTGAGCGAGCGTTGTCTCTCCTCGCGGACAACCATCTCCCTCGCATCCTCGTTTCAGCGCAGGTAAATAGCGTGGCGCTCTCTAGCAAGGAGGGCGACAGGTATCACGCCTGCAATCACTCTCACCGCCGAGTCGGAGACTGTTGGATACGAAGATGCAATTCTCAGTGCTCCTCTTCTCTGTACCTGTGCCAATCGTTTTCGGTATACCTCCTTGCTGTGAGCATCGCCCCATACCTCTGCTCCGTACAGTAGCACTGACCCTACAGCACTCATCAAGAGGCGTCTTCTTGATGGGCTGAGTCCCCCTACGTTGGCCATAAGTCGACTCAGGGCCAATATTCCCGAAGCAGCCTTCTCAGCCGTTGCCCTGATTTGCTCAGAGAAACTCATCTTCGAGTCGATCAGTAGCCCCAGGTACTTCACCGCTGGCTTCGATTCGATTTGTATATCTCCAATACTGATCATCCTTACTCTAGGGATTCTCTTTTTTGTCAAGATGACCACTTCGGTTTTCTCCAGTGCTAAACTGAGCCCGCGAGTAGTCATCCAGTCCCTCACTTGGCGCATTAGCATACCTAGCCTAAGTTGCGCTTGTTCAACGGTGCGTCCAGCGACAAGAGCCGCAACATCATCCGCATAGCCGACCAAGCGCGACTCATCTGGCATCTCAAGTCTCAGTAGCCCGTCGTAAGACACGTTCCACAGGTCCGGACCAAGGATAGATCCCTGGGCAACACCCGATGTAATTTCCATCCTCCGTTGGCCCTGTGTCGTGTCGTAGAGCAGGCTTCGGTCCTTTAGGTAGTTCCTCAAAAGCCGCATTAGATATTCTGAAAAGAGTTTTCCAGCGTGTCCAGAATATCCACCCATCTAGCGGAGTTGAAGGCATTCCTGACGTCGAGTGTCACCAACAGGACGATCCGCCGCTTGGTTCGACTATATGCCTCTGCCTTTTGGACCGCGTTCACCACCTCTGCAATCGCATCAATGGTAGAACGTCCTGCTCTAAAGCCGTACTGCCGAGGAGATAGGTCCCCAGCAGCACGAATCGCGTCAGTGAGTCTTCCCTTGATGAGTTTCTCTAGCACTTTCCCAGCCGTGTCTAGCATGCATAACGGGTGGTATGCAGACGGTGATTCGGGATTTCTCTTCCCGTTGCTGATCAGCACGAGCCTCATCACCTTCCATCGTACCGGGAAAACCCCGTCCCGTAGGCAAGCGTTGAATGTGCTGAGCAGCAAGTCAGGATAATGGTGGTAGACGAGCTGCAAAACCTCAGCTAGAACACCATCTGGAACTGGAGCCTTCCTCGCTTTCAGGGAGAGGACTGCCTCCTCCAGTTCCAGCTGTGTGAAGAGTGGGCACTCGACTGCTGTTTCACCATGGACAGCGTCAACATGGACGGGATGGGCGGGGAAGAGTCCCCGCACTATCGCGTCCATCTTTTCCGCGTCATGTATACAAGGCTTCCGTAGGGCACCAAGTTTCCCTATGACCAGCTTGTAGCCAAGGCCCCACGGATCCCTATTTACATCGTCCACGAGGTCTTGCCAGCATCGGGCCTTGCTCTTGTTAATAAGCCTGCGAAGATATTTCCTGCTGGACCTGTATGCTGCTAGCCTAGTGTCTGCCTCCTCCCGTGTTCGCGCCCGCTGGGCCTCTCGCCGAAGTTTGTGACACTCGCTTCTTTGTTCGGCGATCTCGTTTGACCACCAGTATACTGGAAGCTTACCGTGTCGGGGTCTCCGACGGGGCATGGAAGACTCGCAAGCAGCTATGATGGTACTCATAGTTGAGTTCACCAAGTCCTTGGCTGTAGGCCCTCCACTCCCTGGCGGAGCTCCCAGCAACGTCACGCCTGCCGTAAGCGCGTCAGCGAACCTCTCAACGTCCATCCTCCCAGTCCTCTATCCGAGGATTGAAGTTTGGGCATATGCACGCAGAGTGGCACTGTCGTGAATCTCAACCGCTATATACTGGTGATCACTAGCCGAGTAGTCCTATAGTACTCGCCAGTTGTGTACTCTAGGTACCAGGGACTCCGAAGCGAGTGTCACATCGGGTATGGTTCCTACGCAACCCCAGCGGCGGAAAGTAGGGGTGTTACCAGTATTTAGGACAAAAAGCGCTGTTCTGGCCGCCATGTCCAAGATTTGCTTTCCCCTTGGGTCGGATTGTGGCATACCCCATTCAATGGCTCTAGCGTTGAAGTCTCCCCCGACCAGCATGTGGCCCTAAGTGTTCGAGACAGCGTCCTCCAGGGCATCGAGTTTGGTTCGAAAAGATTGCATTGCCTCGTTTGGCGTCAGATAAACACTGAAATATGTTATCCCTGAACACCGCACCCACACAAAACCATCCCCGCGTCCATGGCCCTGCACCTGAAGGCGGGTGCTGTCTCGAACCCAGATGGCCGAGGTACCAGGTTTGTCAGGGTACCACGCTTGCGAGACCTTGTTATGATGTTGCTCGCTCAGCAACAGGAGGTCAGCTTTCTTATCCCTCGCAAACTGCTCAAGTAGGTCCTGGGCGTTTGTGCTTCGGTGCAAATTGACCTGCAGGATACGGATCATTTGAGTATCGTATATGTATGCATTAAGCTGAACTTCGATGTGAAAACCCCTGATTTTTTCTCAAATTCACTGTTACAACGGGTGATTGGAAGCCCACAATGTAACTTCAGGACGAAAAGTTGCTCGGTATTTAGTGTTGAACTCGCTGCGTAAGCAGCAGGTTCCTGGCTCGACTCTCTTCAGCGAACCATCGCTCACCAGTTTGCACACACTTTTACGATATCTTCATGTAGTTTGGTATTTTCTACCCCACATCACAAAGTTTTCAAACATATCCTACAATATGTAATTATAAATTCATTCACCCCACTCTAAAAGCACGGCAAATGATTTTAATTATATCCAATTCTTTATATGTTATGTAGTAATCGAGCAGTCATACAAGCCAACTGCCCAAAAACCGCATAACATGTTCTGAAATTTCAACTGCAGATTTTAAAAATTTAATTACTCAAATTTAACTTTTTGGTAAATTATTAAATTTCTGTTTTTTTATTACAAACATAAATTTATGTTTCTTCTTTTTTATTCCATTACATTCAAATTTTTTCTTTGCATTGATATTCGTTATAATATTTATCCTTTTATTATGATTTAAATTTTCAATCTATTATTAATTTTATTAACTTAATTATACAAATTTGCAAACTGAAATTTCGGATATGGAAACACTGTTTAGTGCATCACATCCAAGTATTTCATTGGCGAATGCAATCTAGCGTATCTTAGCTAGAAGCTTGGAAATGTACTGTTACGACAAGGAGAAGTGGACGACGGACGGAGAAGACGAGGAGTTTGTTATCAATCTTCACGGCGGACATGTCGGAACGCCCAAGAAAAGAGCTGTAATCTAGCCTGTCGCGCAATAAGTTTGGCAAATTAAGATCATTTCCGTTACTTACTATTGTTGTTCGTTAAGTGCTCCTACTGAGGCAGTTTCTAATTTGTGCGTTAAAGATTTCGAAAACTTCCCGAGGCTGCCGCGTAAAGCAGATTCCGCTCAAGGACGGAAGGACCGTCACTGCAACACCATCTTTTGTTTCGGTGATTGTGTCTATTTTCGCGTTCGACTGCAGGGATTTCTTGTGTGCTGCAAGAAGCCAATTCTTGAGTTTTTCATATGAGTAGTGATCTAGTGCGAAATTTAGCGCTGGAAAGGAACTGTTAGCGCATTAGAATATTCGAGTTGTCAAGAAACGGGTCAGTGAGTCTGCTCAAGATTGTGTACCAGTCCGGACGCCTCGGGTTCAAGACATGATGTGAGGATTGGAATACATGGATTCGAGAGTACGCGATTGAGCATCGAAGAGCGTAATTTTGACTCGTCGTGTGTCGCACAATTTTTCATGTTTTCGTGCCCGCTAAATTACCAAAAACATAATTTGTGCAGTGAAAATTGATTCCAAAAGCTATCTGACAAACTTGAACGAGAAGTTCATAAGCATTCACCTGGCAAGTTCCAGTGGATGGAGTAGGAGCCCCCGTTTTTAGTATTTGACGCCCACTAATGCATGCAGGCGAAGGTTCTGTATGAAGTTTGCGTATAGGAATTGTTGAACAATACGCTGAATGTGCGACTTGTTTGCTCAAACAAACATGTCAACGGCAAATTGATGTTGCCATGAAATGTCCGAAATTCTTTTCCAGAACGAAGTAATACCCTGTTTCCACTTACATCAAATCTCAGGATTTCGTTGAGAAGATTTGAAAGTGTTTCCATCATTAGGTTATCAGATTTTACTTGTCATTGTGACAGTTTTACAAATGTCAAAGTGTAATCATTTAGAAGTGGAAGTTTAGATACAAGTTTTAAATTATTATGGATTCGTTTAATCAAGCCGAAGTTTTAAAGAAACAATTGATGATATTACAACTTAGCTGTGGGTTGTCATCATTGTTACTAAGAAATTTACAGACGCAAAGGCGCAAGCATTTTTTAAGTTGGAGAGCATCCCCAAAAAGATGGTCTTTAGTAAGTTATTAAGCATATAATATTAACATTCCGTTATAACTAAATAATATTATATTGTTTCAGGTTCGTTCGCATACTTTTTGGGAGCATGACGTAGCGGAAAATGGTGACCTTTTTTCAAAGAAAATTTCCGAATGACTAAGGAGTCGTTTGAAACTTTATGCGTAGTGGTCAAATCAATTTCAAGACGCGATACTACGTTTAGGAGCTGTGTTGGATTAAAAAAAAGGGTGGCAATAGCAATCTATGCACTTGGCTTTTCGGCAGAGTATCGAACCGTGGCTAGTTTATTTGGCGTCAGTAAAAGCACTGTTTGCAAGATTGTTATTGAATTTTGTAACAGAGTATGGGAAGTTATGCGGGGAAAATATTTTAACATTTTTCCTTTAACAAAGGAAATCATAGAAGAAAACATAAACGGTTTTGAAAAACTAGGCCTCCCGCAATGTTTTGGGGCCATAGGTAAGTTTGTTGTTGTGATCAAATTTCCTTATTCACCATATTTCATTAAAGATGGAAGCCATATTGAGGTTAAACCCCATGTCGAAGACGGAACGGACTATTACAACTATAAGGGCTGGTACTCCACAGTGTTATTAGCATTAGTCGATTACCGGTATATATATAGTTTTATATAATATCCGCGAGTATACTAAAGTTTTTTGTTTCTTCAACAGATATAGATTCATGTACATCAATGTGGGATCACCAGGGCGTTGCAATGATTCATCCATATTCGAGAATTCTCTCTTAAAAGTAGAATTGGAGAATGTAGTTTTGCAGCAAATGTCGAAAACATTATCAGGCGTTGAGGTTCCAGTTTTCATTATTGGAGACTCCGCATTCAAATTTTCAAACATGCTGATGAAACCATATGCGTTTCATGTTGAAGCAGCCCCGGAACAGAAGAACTTCAATTATACACTCTCTAAATGCAGAAGAGTCGTTGAAAACGCATTTGGACACTTAAAAGCCCGTTTTAGGCGTATTGGGAAAGGCATCGATAATAAAATCGAAAACGCGCCTCTTCTGATCAAAGCAAGTTGTGCGCTTCACAATTTTTTAAACGAAAGGAACGACCGGCTAAATTCAAATTGGCTTGAGGAGCTGAAAACGTATGAGTAAAGCCGTGGAAGACAGCAAGCAGAAGTAGATAATAGAGCATCAGATTCCAACAGAGGAGCAGAGGCCATAAGAAGAGCATTAAGTGAACATATCGGTGAGCTTGTATTTCATTTACAAAATATATTTACCTATGTTTCATTCTCATTACTCAGAATAAATTTATTTTTAACCTCATAACAAATAAAAAAGATTACCACTTCTCTTATTCCAAATCAATGGCACTTTATTAATTGAATCCATTCAAGAAATATTATAACATTTCATTATCATATATATTCATTTAACATACATATTACCAAAAATAACATTACACATTTTCATTTGAAACATACGAATGAAAAAAGCTAAAATAAAAATTTACTTATACGAAAACCTGCTGTCAATAATTTCAAAACTATGAAAGGAAACTTCAATAAACTATTTATTTGTAGTTTATTTATTGGTAATTTGGAACCTTATTGAAACTTAACGGTCGAGTTTACTCTAATCATTACTGACAAACTGTAAAGTTAACTGTAAACTACAAGTTTTACTGTAAAGTATTCGGTAACACTTTAGTAATTGTCTAAAGTTTGATAGACAGTCACTACTATCTAAAATTTAAAAATATATTAAACTTTAAGATAAAATACATTTTGAAATACAAATCTTCAGAAAATGTTTTTCTTTGAAACGCAAATAAAACATTTCTTATAATTTTAAAAAACATATATATATTTCAAGGGTAAGTATTCCCTCCTCCTCAGTGTTTCTCTATGACAAACACTGAAGAAGGCGGAATACTTACCCTCGAAATATGTGTATATTTTTATTTTAAAATTATAATATATTGTTTATCTTCGTTTAAAGGAAAAATGTTGTCTTAAGATTTGTATTGAACAAGCGCAAAAACACCGATTTTACATATTTTTAGTAATTCTAAAGAAAAGTGAAGTGGGCGTTGTTCACCAAATTAGAGCTAATCGAATTGTGCAAAAGCAAAATAGTGGAGATTAAGGGGCTCCAGGAAAAACACCCATATTTTTGTCGAAATGGCACAATTCCTTCAAGCAAATGGTTTGCAGTACAAGGCAGTACAGTCTTAAAGAATAATTTACAGTCAACCTTGTACTTTGTAGTTTACTTTACAGTTTGTCTGTTATTGTTACGCACAAAAATCTTAAGAATTTCATTTCTCGCTTCTTCAACTTCCACCATTCGTTGTTGTAAGTGGAAGATTTTTCGTCTGCTTGTTTTACTCGATCTATTTCAGTATACATTGTTTTGTTCGCTTCCCTCACTTCTTTTAAAATTTCCTTTTGGAAATAATTCATCGGAATTTTCCTTATTCTTCAGGTAGCACAAACACCTCCTGAGATGACTCCTGTAGCTCTTCACAACTGGTTGTAGCAACTGCCTCAGGTGTACCACGTGGCGATGGCGATGTTGATGTTGATTCCTCACTTGGAGAAGATGTACAGTGATCTGCAATTTTAAAATTTTGAATTAATATACTACTATAATTAATATACAACTATAAGAAAAGTAAAACTCATGTAAACAGGAAAATTTTTAGCATAAATTTACTAATAAATAATTAGTTTACCTTTGAATACGCTTTCATATACTAGATTTTTCGTGTCCATGCTTTTGAATCTTCCAATGACCTTATGAACAGCCTCGAACAAGGGCCACTCAGAAGGTGATCCACCCGATGGACCTACTTTTTGCTTTTCAATCCTGAAAACATAAAAATTAATTACCACCAACAAAAGTTATTTCACATACCTATAGCGATTAGTTATGTTGTGTATTTTTATTTTGACTTCTTTTGCCATGTATCCCAAACCAGGCTCTTTAAGGGCTTGAGCCATTTCGGCAAAAATATGACTATTCTTTCTCGAGCCCCTTAATTCCCCTATTTTGCACTTCCACAGGTCGATCAGCTCGAATTCGGCGAATAACGGCCACTTCACCTTTCGTTTATTTATTTTTCGCGTTTCGACCGACATTGCTATATCATCCGAACTTGTCACTATTGACGTTTGGCATTTGCTGAATATCTGAATTTGCAGTAGTGCCATAGGTATCCACAAGATTTTGGGTAGATTTGCCTCAAATCTACTAGATTTCAAAATCTACAGATTAGGATTTTTATATGGGTAATCTATATGATTTTGATGTAGATTTTGAATTTTTCGCAAAATCTTGAGATTTGATGTAAGTGGAAACAGGGTATAACTCGATTATAAATATTATTGAGGCAATAACTTGATTGCGCGTTATCATATGGTGATTAACTGAAAATAAGCACTGTTAGCACAATATATCAATTGCAGGAGCGCGGGTCCGACGGCGTTTTATTGCAAATAGGGAGTACATCGATATTAGATGAAATAGTGCATGGTGAAGTCGTATGTAGTCGAGGACGTGGAAATCGCCGAACCGAGAATATTTTTCTACCTACTATATATAATCGTAGTAAACAATAGCGGAAATAACCGTAGAAAAATCTAAAATAATTAATATTCCACGAGCAAAAACATTTAATTTTGTTTTCTGTATTTAATGTGGTGTTTAATAAGTTCAACATAAATTCTAACGTCTACCATTATCAGCATCTTTCAACTTAATTTCTACAAGTCGATCGCGTCAACACCTCAAAATCAGCAAAGCAAGAATAGTCTGTTTTTAATCTCAAAAATCAGTTTTCAGAAAAATCATCCACATCACCAGCGGGCCGCCCGGCGAGGATGTGGGTAAGTACCCTTTTCTTTGCCTATTAATTAATTTTTTTATTAACTTTTCTTATAATTTTCTGAAAACATGGTTACCATTGCTTGATTAAATTCCTTTAATTTAAATATATAAAATATTTGTTACTTGTAATTTTATTATAATTTGATTTATTTTGTAGTAGTTAAATGCGATAAAGATTAATTTTCACTGGCAATTTACATTATTGAGTTATGTTTTTTTTGCTCTGTGTTAATAAGTAAACAAATTCTGGTTGTATATTTTCATTGCTATATATATATTGGGAGCGCAAATTAGTAATGCGGGATTGACAACAGATGGCGTAGTTCGGGATATACTCATCAGACAATACTGAAACTATATTCATGTCATAACCTCATTCCATAGCTTTCATTTTCAGTATGTGTCATTTGCCCGGAGTGTAAACAACATAGTTTTTTTGGCTCTCAATATGTCAAGTTTTGTGCCCACAAAGCAGCATTTGCGGGAAGTTTTGATCTACTTCTTTAATTTGGAGAAAAGTGCAGCTGAATCGCATCGATTACTCTCCGAAGCTTATCCGGAGTGTGCTCTTTCGATTTCAACGTGCGAGAGGTGGTTTGTACGTTTCAGAAGTGGTGATTTTGATGTGGAATACAAAGAACGTCCAGGACAGCCGAAGAAGTTTGAAGATACTGAATTGGAGGCATTACTCGATGAGGACTCATGTCAAACGCAAGAAGAACTTGCCAAATCGTTCGGAGTTACACGCCAAGCCATTTCCCATCGATTGAAACTATTGGAAATGATTCAAAAGCAAGGACATTGGATACCGTACGAGTTAAAGCCGAGAGACGTCGAAAGGCGGTTTTTCACTTGCGAACAGCTGCTTCAAAGGCAACAAAGGAAAGGTTTTTTGCATCGCATCGTTACTGGTGATGAGAAGTGGATCCACTACGACAATCCCAAGCGAAAAAAAATCATATGGTTACCCCGGTCATGCCTCAACATCGACGGCAAAGCCGAATATCCATAGAAAGAAGTCTATGCTGTGTATTTGGTGGGACCAGCTGGGTGTCGTATACTATGAGCTGCTGCAACCGAGTGAAACGATTACAGGAGCTTTGTATCGAACTCAATTGATGCGTTTGAGCCGAGCATTGCGTGATAAACGGCCACAATATTTGGAAAGGCAAGACAAAGTGATTTTGCAGCACGATAACGCTCGGCCACATGTTGCAAGACCCGTAAAAACTTATTTGGAAACACTCAAATGGGAAGTCCTATCCCACCCGCCGTATAGCCCAGACATTGCTCCTTCTGATTACCACTTGTTCGGATCGATGAGGCATGACCTGGCTGATCAGCATTTTCGTTCTTGTGAGGAAGCCAAAAATTGGGTCGGTTCGTGGATTGAGTCAAAAGACGAGTCGTTTTTTCGTCGCGGTTTCCGTATGTTGCCAGAAAGATGGGAAAAAGTAGTGGCTAGCGATGGAAAATACTTCGATTGATCAGTCTGTTACAATTTTTTTTGAAATAAATTCTCAAAATTTTGAAAAACTCCCTCATTTTTAATTTGCGCTCCCAATATATTTTTTTTTCGTAGCACTACAGCCCCTTTCGGGCCTTCGCTTAGAGATAGTTAGAGTATCTCATTGTCATGATTTAATGTATCGGTGATATGACCATTATCACGCTTTGGCCGTGAATCTGTCCACCCAGCTGATTTTAAACCAGCACGTATCACAACTGAACAGGCTTATAGTCCGTCCAAAGAACCACTCGAACTAACGCTCGTTGACCTTCGGCTTACGGGCTTATTGCTCTAACCACTGAGCCACGCGGACTATTATATTTTGTTTAGTAAATATTAAAGTCAAAGTAAGAAATAAAGTCACAAGAAAATGAATTATTAAACTATACACCCGGTCTTCCGTTTCACCTTTGGAACCTGACCGGGTATGGAACCCGCAACGATAGCGGGTCCCTCCACTAAAATGAGCTAGCCATCGGTTGAGCTCTCCCCTTTTATTGCGTTATAGGGATCTTGCCCAGGTAGAGTGGCCTTCCGCTCACGTACCCTTTCATGGTATAGTGTTACGTGATTCCATTGCCATTGATGGAAAAATTCATACAAACTACGTTTGTATGAGTTTTTCACTCAAATGGGAAACATATGGCCACGTCTACATTTCGGTCTTGATCCAGTTGGGAGGGTACGAAGGGGCACCGCTTCCACCTGGATGCCCCACTCTTATTTATGGGTCATAAGTATCGTCGGTAACGACGAAATCTCTTTAAGTCCGTCCGTTTTCTCCAGGCCCAATTTGTCCTCTGAGCCAGCAATTTAATAGCGCTTAGTAGGTTACCTCCTTTCTTGACTCCGGTCGATAATTATTGAACGTTTTCTGAAATTTGCGGATGCGAAAAAAATTTTTTTTGTAGTGGCTCTTGTGCTGGGGAAAAGAACCAGCTAGCCTGCCAGCACATTGATGCGTCGCTAGATAAGGCCAAATCTCAACGAATCCTACCATACTCTTTCACCGAGGCAGCAGACCATCGCTGCAGTCCTTCACGGACAATTTTTATCTAACTATTTCACTACAGTTATAGTATGAGGAACTTTTTTCACTTCATTCACTAAACAACGCTGCGTAGGACAGCACGTGCAAAATGTGGATATTCTCAAAGTTGTTGGAAATGAATACTGCAACTTTGAGAATTATACATTTTATAATCGAATATTTGAGAAGAATGTATGTTTGCAACCAGTAACAATAAATTGTTTTGAATAAACTAGAAAGATTGACAGATCAAAATTAATTTATCAATTTTGCCTTCTATACATGAATTGGAATACATATGCTCTAAACTTTGCCTTGACTTTTGCAAGTCTTCGAGTGATTAAAATACCCACGTATGTTTTCTCTTTTTGGATACTTTGGCATTCTAATATAGTACAAATGCATAATATTGCAATATTTAAAGTATGTTTCATTTCTTAATTGTAACTTGAAATATTAATTTGGACAATTGCTATTTCAATATCACTTACAATGGCAATTCAAAATCTACCAATTTAATTAAAACGCTGTGGACAATACTTCAACGATAAAGTTTTCTTCTTTGGAAAATGTAATTATTATTCCTGTCGCATTCGCCCACACTTAAAAGAATGTAGGGGAAAAGTTGACTAATGAAAAGAAAAGTGGTAGATATCGCTCAGTGACTGAGGACAAATCTTTGAGTTTCTGTTCCGATGATGGACGACGTGGAGGAAATTTATAAGTGGTAATTTATTCAGTTTAATTAAAACCGGAAAATTTAGTTTGGACATGAATATTTGCTGTATTTGTAATTTGAGAAGAAGGTTTACTTTAATGATCCAATGCCGGGCTGTCAGGAAATACTTATATTTTAAAGCAAAAAAACAATGGAAATTAAATTTGAGTAGAGGTATTTCAGCTTTTATTTTTGAACCTTTCACAGATATTTTTTTTTCAAAAAAAAAGTCAGTCACAAAAAATCAATTGTTTAATTTTGGAAAATTTGTTTTTAGACCGCACTTTAGCTAAATATAAATGAAATTCAAAATGTGTAATGAGGAATCATGGCGGTAACGGAAAATTTTGGTGCAAGTGGAGCAAGTGGAATGTTGGAATTGCTTCGCTCATTTTGTAGCAATGGTGTTGCCATTGTCGATTATTTGGTCAGATCGTTGTTTATTTATTTGTTAACAATTTTCTGAACTGATTTAGAAATTCAATCCCAGGTTTAATATAACCGTTTTTAAGACTACCTGGTATAAGCAAATTTATGGTTTTGTTGATCTCAACATTATTGTTATTAATTTAAATTTTCTTGTATGCTCATTGAGTAGGAATCGGATAAACTTTTTAACGATGATGGTAGCGGCGATAGTGGTGGTGTTTATTTCGGGTTAGTACTAATAGTATTAATAACATAAGTTGCGAGCCAGATTGTTCCGAACTTATTACGTTATTATCATTATGAAATTGTTTTTTTTCGTGAAGGTCCCTCGGGCAGTTTACCTAGGCAGGCTGCTCGATTACTACAACCCAGCAAACATTATTGGATAATACTCGACCGATTAGACTACATCCAGTACGTTGTGAAGAGAATATAGCGGGTGTTGGTAAGAGTGTGGCTGAAACCATGACGAATCGATTCGGCGTCGTTCCCAAAAGCTGGGTTTGTCGTACGCAACAGCTTGGCGTATTTTACGTAAAGACCTTGATTTTAAGACATACGAAGTTCAACTCATGCAAGAATTTGAAGAATCAGATTTGCGTCGTGTTTTCGGTGAATGGGCTCTGAATCAGCTAAATTTTGTTCAGTGATGCGGCGCATTTTTATCTCAATGGATATATCAATAAACAGAATTGCCATATTTGGTCCGGTGAACTACCAATACATCCAAAGAAATGCACAGTTTGGTGTGCTTCATGGACCGGTGGAATCATTGGAACATATTTCTTTAAAAATGAGTCCGGTCAGCACGTAACCGTCAATGGCGACCGTTATCGCACCATGATAATGGATTATTTGCTACTTAAAATTGAAGCCCGTGCTATTGGTGTACTTTGGTATCAATAAGACGGCGCTACTCTGTAGACAGCGAGAGAAATAATGGGCTTATTGTTAAGTAGTATTGGTGAGAACCTGATTTCAGCTTTTGGACCAATAAATTGACCACCTAGATCGTTCAATATCACACCTTTAGATTATTTTTTGGCTTACATGAAGTCTCTGGTATTCAGTGATAAGCCAGCTTCAATCGACGCGTTGGAAGCCAACATTACTTGGCCGCTATGCTGGAATGCGTCGTCCGAAATTGGAGCTTCAGGACGGACGATTTACGGCGTAGTCGCGGTCAACATTTAAACAAGATAATCTTTAAAAATTAAATTTCATAGATTGTTCTTTCGACCCACAAGAAAATGTTTACTATATAATAATGAATCAAGCTTATTAAGCCTGTAATGTTATACGAAGGTGAAACGTGGACGTTTAATGATTCCAGAAACGTTAAGTGCTTAGATGGATTTTTGGTTCTGTGAAGCGTGAAACCGAATGGAGAGTTCGTTAGTACGATGAGCTATACAAACTGTTGAACAATCCACAAATTGGCAACTGAGGGAGCAGCGATGGAGATATTTTATTCCAAGGTTTTTTTGAAGTTGATGGAACATGGACTCGGTTATCGAGATATTAGTAGCTAAACGGTAGCACATAAAAACATTCAAAATTTACTATTGTTATTTTGGATATCGTTTTGTTTGCTTTCACAGAATGCATATAGGGTAGCCAGAGGATCCCAGTGGTTTTTTACCGGTAAGGAACAATTCAAGTATTAGCCTCCGACAAGCAAACTGTCGTCAAAAATTAATGAAGTTCAGTTGGGAACTGATGTCACATCCACCCTATAACGCTGACTTAGCACCATCAGACTATTAGTTGTTTTGCTCTAAAAGCTTCTTCTTCTTCGAATTTGGAATTTTTCAACTTACCGAAAGCTGGCAAAAGATCATCCAAAAAATAGTCAATATATCATCGATTAATGTTTGTTGTTAATATAAATAAATTAACTTCGAAAAACATGGAAAAAAGGACATTACTTATTGAACAACCCAATAGAAACACTGCTTGAATCAAAAGTTTAACGATTCGTATCTAAATACACAAACGCTAAGGGTCTTGAAATCTCTATCGTCATTCGAAACATAATTATTTCTCATTTCTGCCCATTAACTTCAATTCACCAATCGTTCTTGTGAAACTGAATGTCGTTGTACTAGTGCTGTCAGGACTCGGCTGCTAAAAATCCGTATATGGTTAAAGAAAATGGTGGAGGTATAGGAGGAAAAATCCGTATAATTCCGTATTATGTATGATTGTATAGGGTGGTCCAACCAAAACGCACGATGTTAATTGTAAATAAAACAAAAAGTTTACAGAGAATTATGTTCATGCTTTTTATTATAATAGAAACATCTATGCCAATTATGTTAAAACAAAATATTGCCCAAATGTCCACCACAGCTACGGTGGCATACTTCTATCCGACGGTCCATATTTTCAATGACTCTGGGACATAATTGAGGTTCAATGTCGTTAATGTGCTGAATTATCTCATCCTTTAGCTCTTGAATTGTTCTTGGCGCTGAGGATGGTTTTCTTTGTAAAGCCACCATTCCCTTCTGTCTGTTCAACCAATCGACCAACCAACGCTTGAAACGATCAGTAGGCTTCAGCTCTTGAGTCAATTGCACCTTGCAAGCGTGTAAATTCAAATTTTTATTCAAAATTTGCATCAGTGATGTTGGTGAGATGTTCAATTGTTGTGCACAACGACGAGTCGAGGTTGGCGGCTCTTCTGCCACACTATCGCGAACAACAGCAATGTTTTCCGCAGAACGAACTGGGCGAACATGCACAGGTGATTTCACATTTCCTACAGACCCGGTTTGTTGAAATTTGGGCACGATTCTCCCGGTTGTGGACACATTTGATTTGAACGACCATTTTCGTAAAAGGCTTCAACAATCATAGCGCGCTGCTCAGTTGGGTACCTCTCCATGGCTGAATTTGTCAAACACTGAAACAAAGAAATGTCAAATTAAGTTGGGTGAAAAACTTGACGTTCAGGTGTGACTCACAATTAACTTCATGCATTATGGTTGGACCACCTTTTATTTCATATGTAAGAAAATATCACAAAATAACATAACAGATAAACGAAGATAATAGTCGCATATTGGCATTAGCTTTACAATTTTTTGGCTGCAAAAATTGATTATGTAAAGTGGAAAACCTCTGCTTGGCCTTATTTTTAATGGGTTATATAAGAAAGTAAATAAACAAGTAGATAATAATTTTCACTGTAGCGATACTAAAAACTCCACACTCAAAGACATACTTCATTTCAATATTTCAATTTTGCGATGCTACTAGTAGAGGTCTGATGTCAAATTGTAGGATAAATATGAAAAAGTCAATATCTTGACTTTTGAATACGATTCGATTTAGTTTTCTTGTAGTTCGATTCAGTTAGTTTTTATTAAATCAATTATGAAATATTTTGTTATTACTTCAATACCATCAATTGATTCATTGACGTCATCTCCAATTTGAAATATTAAACATGTATGCAAAATCTAAAAAGAGTTCTTATTACTCTAATAAGTCATGGGGTTGGACTGAAGTGGTTTTCCTCGTTTGAGTCATGAACTTAGTTTTAGTTTCATTAACTTGCAGGCCAATTCAGTTTGCATCAGATTTTGGACTCAGTAATACTTCTTTAGTATTTGAAATTACGCGTTCCATAATATTGACGTCATCAGCATATGCTACCAATTGTGTGGACTTAAATATAAGTGCACCAGATGTTTCTGAAAATGTATTTTTGATGGCGAGTTCCAGTGCAATATCAAAGTCAAAGTCAAAGTCAAAAGCGCTTTATTTAATACTAATCGTTATAAATTTTAAAAGAATATAAAGCAAATTCAAAACAATAACAATCAAAAAAACTTAATGGCCCAAATGGCTCTCTAAATTTGTACGTTATCATTAACTCATCAAAATAAAAAACTATAGCAAATTCAATTAATTACGATTATTACATATTTTTAAAATTTAATTGGAAAAAGGAGAAAAAACCAACCAACACTATCCTAAAATTATTTATAATTATAACACAACAGTGAACTTTGATCCTACATCTAATATGTTGTAACTTATTTCTAATAAAATACAATCAAAAACTTTATCTTATACTAAAAAAAATTCTGTAGCAATATTCCTAACCTAAATGTTTAATCTTATCTCTAACGGAATATAGTAAACATTACATATACCTAACCTATACCTAATTTTTAACAAAAGTAACACAACAATACTAAATGTAGCAATAATGAGCTGAAACTCAAAAACTAAATAACGAAAAACACCAAAACTGAAAATAAACACGAATAATTTAGACATTGTCCTTCAGCCGCCAATACCTAGATTGCCCCGTCTCAACTCGATCAGCCTCAACGAATCTAGCAAATGAGTATCTCCATTGGAATTGTTGGTCTCGTGAACTCAAGTTCGGAGGATATTTTATCTTCTTATCGGTGGCCCGTCGATATATGTGATATATGGCTGGGACGCCGTCAGAATCAAAAACATATCGATTCATGTCCAAATACACGAATGCTTCTGGAGGAATGAAGCCAGTAGCGAGGCAAGTCGCTATATACCCGTCTGTAGGGTGGAACGGCTGTGAAATCCAAGGGTTTTCACTCACAGTCACAGATCTAGCGATATGATTCCGAAGAAGTTTCAATATGAAGATATCGACCCTCGTCACTTCAGCAGTTTGATAAATTCTTCTATTCGATATATAATGTTTCCAATCCGTCTCAGGCTTTCTGTACAAACCAGTACATGCACGAAGACATTTCCTTTCGGAAACTCTTAATTTTTCCATAGTACCAGCACTCTGGTTGTACCAGATCTGACATCCATATGTCAAAACTGGTCTAACCAGTGTCTTGTAACAGATAACTTTGGCCTTTTGATCAATGTATCTGGAATGAAAGAGTTTTCGAAGGGCCATGACTACTTTAAGTGCCTTACTGAGCATGATTTCCGCATGTTCAGTATAGTACAGATACTGATCGAGATAAACACCGAGGTATCGAACACAGGATTTATGTGGAACCCGTTCAAGACTACCCTCACCAGCCATGATGTGGAAATCTTTCCAATTACGTTTCAGGTCTTGACTGACCCCCCGCAGCGTTGTCCGAAATAAGATTGTTTCACACTTCTGCACATTGATTTTCATTCGCCAATTGTCAGTGTACAGCTGCACATCATTGAACATTTTTCGGAGATTGCTCTGAACTATTGTAGCTTTTCGGTCTGCCGTATAGATGATCAGATCATCAGCAAACGCTACCAATGATCGCGTTGGCGAGACGTTAAACTCAAAGCCGTTCAATAGCTTGCGAATGAAGATTGAAAAGAGCAGAGGCGCAGTAACTGTTCCCTGCTGTAGACCATTCAAGACCTTGAACTCGCGCATTGTTGTCAGATTTCCACCAGTTACGACAAACGATTTCCCGTATAACATATTACACATCATGGCGATAAGGTGTTTGGGGAACTTGTCCTGAAGGAGTTTAAAAATTAGTCCATCTAACCACACCGTATCGAAGGCTTTCTCCATATCAATGAGACATGCTCCAACACATTGTCTATCATTTAGTTTCCAACAGATGTCTGAGGTTACTTTCGTTATTGCATGTGTGGTCGAATGCCTGGCACGAAAACCAAATTGGCAATTCGGCATCAACTCATTTTCCTCAATGTGGGCGTTTAATGCTCTGTTGAGTATCACTTCAAACACCTTGCTGATGTTAGGCAGCAAGCTGATTGGGCGATAGCTTTTGGAGCATGAAGATTCTTTTCCTTTCTTCAAGATCGGAAATACCTTAGCCTTTTTCCACTCATTTGGGAAATATGAATTGCTCAACACGTTGTTGAACAATATGCAATAGTTCCTAATAGCAACCTCCGGCAAATGTCGGAGAACTACATTTGGAATACCATCAGTACCACATGATTTCTTGTTGTTTATCCTGCGAAATATGAAACACAAGTCTTCATAGCTGACAAAAAAATCAATAAGATTCAAGCTCGGTATGAGGTCAGATGTTAATGTTTCATTGAAATGAAGAATTGATTGGCCGTTCAGGCTTGACTTGAAGTCGGAAACTTTTGCTTCAACGATCTCTGAAACTATTTCATTCCCTCTCTCAGGGTTTGGTAGATGAACCAATTCAAAATGTGTTCCAATCAGGGCAAGTTTATCCAATCCTTCACAAATGATCCTGTTTCCATTTCTATCCGGAGCCGTACTATCAATTTCGATACCAGCCCTATCGAGAAGATTTATCTCATCACTAGTGACTTCAAGATTCGATACCTTCACTCGAGACTTCTTGCGGAATATGCTATTCACTTTCGTGAACACGCCGTCTGGGTTCCGCCCATTGATTGCTGACCTCACTCCTGAAGTATGACCGGATTAAGTTCCGGACATTCTTCAGATGTAATTTCAACAAAGACAACGAGGGATGGTTGTAGTCCAAAAATCGTCGATAAATATTGTTGACGCGTGTGAGAAGAAGGTTTTTCAATCTTTTCAACCTTGCGATGGTTGGTGTTTCATATCCTTCCACATTGTTTCGAAGTTTAATCTTGGGAACTACTTTCTCAATCGTTTCCAAAGTCAGCTTCTCTAACTTCGACAAATAGACATCTATTTCATCGTTAGTTAGATTCCTGTCATTAGGAACCATTGAGCAAGAGTTGCCACCATCAGAAGGGGGACATTGCTTCTGGTACTCGCGATTAAACTTCTTTTGAAACTTTCCCCAGTCTGTTTTTTTGAAGTTCAACCGATGATTTTCGTGTTGAACTGGAATGAGGAAGAAATCATCCCTTTGATGATTGATTTCCATTACGATTGCGTTATGGTCGCTATCATAAGGAAGCACCTGCAGTTTCCCTTGAGGACTATTAAAGTTGAATTCGAGTCTTGCGTCAGCAATGCAGAGGTCCAAATATGAATTTGTCCTAGGGTATGTTGGGAACTCCGACCCATATAGATTGCACCTGTATTCAATCTGGTTCTCTGTTATCCACGATTTCAGGAATACACCTCTTGGATTATTGGTGGCGTTCAGCCATGATGTATGCTTGGCGTTCAGGTCACCAGCAAGAATATAATAGTTATGCAGCCTGTTCAATTCGAGTATTTCAAACAAGGAATTGAGTTCCTCCTTGAGCCTGAGAACAGTTCCACCAGTTGCATAGGCAGAGATAACGAAGAGGTTATCCCCACCTGGCAGTGAAATTTTGATAACGGACACTTCAAGAGATTCAAAGCTTTTGAATTCGACTTTTTCAATATTTTGGAAACGATAGGGTCTTCGAACCAATATCCTGGTGCCACCTCCCCCATCACCTATTACCCTATCGTTTCTTACGAATTCAAAATCCTTGAATGTCATGGAGTGCCATGAATTGAGGTGGGTTTTAGTGAGAAGCATGATGTCAGGCTTTTGCTTAACAATGAATTGAAGGAGATAATCACGCCGATGTATAGTAACATTGGAGTTGACGTTGATCGAGATGAGACGAATCCTATCCATGGGAATGTGACTGGATGACAAACTATTTTGGAGCATGTTGACCTAAACTTTGAAAAACGAAATTGATTTTTTGGTCTTGCTTATTAATTCTATCTGAAAGCGATTCAAGTTGCTGGTAGATTTTAAGAAGCAGCTCATTATTGCCACTTACATTATTTATTTTATTTATATTGTTGTCTGCTGGTCCTCTGGCAGCAAGTGCAAATGATACCCCGGGTTTGATGAAGTTGGGAGGTAGCAGATTGTGATTTACTTTGGTTTGCTTTGGGGAAAATTAAGCTCTTGCATCTTGATACCGAGGGCATCCTCGGTATGATGCTGGATGACCAAATGTACCGCAATTAACACAATACAATTTTTCTTTTGGTTCCATCTGAGCCAATTTGCATTCACCGGGGGCGTGGATATCTTTGCACTTAGCACAGCGATAGTGCATTGCACAATTGGCAGCCGAATGACCGAATCATTGACACCTGTAACACTGGTTGACCTCAGTTTTTTGGAGGCGTTCCCACCTCACAACTCTAAAGTTTAAGTACCTTACCTGTTGGAGGGCACTCGGACTGCTGTCGTTGGAAATTTGGACCAAATAAAATGGTAATATTTTACCTTCTACAGTTGATCTCCTTGTAGCAAAATTTTTCACACACATGAACTTAACAGCTGGTACTGCTTCCTGCAACATCTCAAGGAGATCAACTGTATTCTCCCCACAGTCCAGGCCCTTCAACAGGAAGGTCTGATTTTTTTCCGCCTTTGGCGTATATGTAAAGTGGGGAGCTTGGACACTATTAAGAGCATCTTTCGCCTGTTTGAAGTCAGCTAGTGTCTTTGCCTTGATCGAGAGCTTATCACGGGTCACTCTCTTAATTTCAAAGTTTTTGATTTTATGTTCGGCTGCCAATAACTGAACCATATCTCCTCCACGCTGCCCAGAAACGTTTATTGGAGGGACTTTTTCATTTACCTTATTAATTTTATTAGGAGGACCAGCAGACACACCGGTTGGCTTCTTCTCCTTTTGTTTATTTTTTAATTTTAAATATTTAATGAAATTATTATCGCTATCAATATTACCTATCTTATCGTTGCTCTCTATCTCGACGTCCATTTCTTCGTGCATTGCAGACAGCACCGCATAATAATTGGCGCTGTCGTTCGCTCCTCCTGCGCTCAGGATATTTTCCGCATCATGGATTGTCTTGCTCATATCTTGCGATTTCGTTTTAAATGTTGGTACTCCTTTCTCGTTGGTCTTGCTTGTTGTTTCCTGTTTTTCATTCTTCTTAGTTAGTATCGGCTCTTCTTGGCCGGACGTATTCTGTGGCTTCGTTTTTTGTTTGTTCCCATTTGACAACGTCCGGACCATATCTTCTAAACTCTGTATCCGGAGTTTTAATTCGTCATTTTGTTTCGTAACCCTTGTATTCTCCATGGTTACTTTTTCATAATCTTCGCTTGAAATCGTAATTCGCTTTCCATGCTCACAATTGTCTTGTTCATTTTTCCGCTTGTTTATTTTATCATTTGTAATTTTCAAAATGCCTGGCTCTGGGGCCCCCAGCGGTGGGAAGCCGTCGGGCTCCTCCATCTCCCCGGTGAAAAAAACTTTTTTCCTTTTTTGAAACTTTCTCGTAGGTAAAGTCAAGATACTCGATAAATTGTTCGAATAGTTCGACGATGTAATAAGTTTCTTTATAAAATTACTTTGTAATTGACGTTTTTAAAAATTATTTTAATTTAAAAATTCTTGACAGGAGCGAATTAAAAACACGTCTACACGCAACGAGTGCTAGACGTAGAATCTCCAGTGCAATATCAAAAAGCATTGGAGCAAGCTGATACCTTTGTTTTAAGCATGATTCTATTTTGAAGCTATTCGTTAGCTCACTGTTTACCTTGACCTAGAACTCTGCGTTTAGCATCGCGACTTTGATCATGCGGACTCATTTTGTTGGTTAAACATTACTTTGTACAGGGCGTTTCTGCCAACACTGTAGTAAGCTTACTTGAAGTCTACAAAGAGATGGTGTCCAGTGATGTTATATTCTCAGCAACTGCTTAATAGAGAATATTTGTTCTATCGTAGACCGTCCACTTCGAAAGCCTCCTTGATAATCTTCTATAATACCTTTATACAATCTTCTTCTTCTTTTTAGCACTACAGCCCCTCTCGGGCCTTCGCTTAGAGATAGTTAAAGTATCTCATTGATTTTTTCGGAATTGGTTTGGTCAGTACCATGCTTCCGTGTGTCTGCTCAGCTATATATCACCACTGAGTGAACACTCGTAGTCTGTCCGAAAAATCTCCTGAACTAAATCACATTGTTCACCAACGAGATTTGAACCTGGGACCTTCGGCTTATGTGTCTCATACTCTAACCACTAGACCACACAGACTACCTTTATACAATAGTACGGCTTTAATTTTCTGTCTCTGATTTTGGAGAGTACTTTATAAGATGTACACAGTATGGTGATGCCTCTGTAATCTTATCTTAACTTGTCCCTTTTTTGCATATGGAACATATTATACTCGAACATGTATACTCACTGAGGCCAAAACAATCATATCACCTTCAAATAGATTTTCACTTGGAGGCAGAATATTAATCAAAATAAAGAAAAATTATCTTTAACACAGCCAAATAATTAAAAATTAACTAAGCGAAATATTATTGATATTAACTGTTGAATTTAACTGCTGTTATGCTCTATTATAATATTGGAAAGGATTTGCAAAATAGTTAAGGTATTTGTTGCTGGTGTGCTCATAAAAAATTGTTGTTTTTGTAGCATTACAGCCCCTTTCGGGCCTTCTCTTAGAGATAGTTAGATTATCTCATTATCATGATTGAATGTGTCGGTACTCCACAAGGTGATAAGGTCAGTATCACACTTTGGCCGTGTGTTCGTTCACCCAGCTGCAATACGTTTTGATACATTGCCCGTCTTTCTGCACTTATGGATATAAAAACTGCTATTTTAAGACCTGTTTGCGAAAGCCCTCGTCAAGAACTTTCATTTGGTACCTCACATGACCATCTTAAGTAAATTTTGTTTTTGGGGGACCCTCTGAAGAACTTCTGAAAAAATGCTTAACCAAAATTTCAAGAGGCAATCACTTTCGATATATCTACTAAATGTGGTGGCTTTACCATCCATAGTTTCCGAAATAAACAGCTGTGATGCACAGAAAGACAGACGGACGGATGGATAGACGGATAGACATGGCCCGATTGCAATAGGATTTTGTTAGTTAAAAACCATAAAAACCACTTAATAATTACATACATATGTTTGCATTTTTTGGCGTCGTCAATACAGCTCACTAATGTTGGCCACTCAAAAATAAGTTAATATTTTCATATTTTATTTATTTTCAACGTTTTATATTTATATAGGAAGAAGTTATCCTTAGAGTTAGCATATATTACTATCGGATGGCATCAGACTGCATTCTGCGCTATATACCAGCAGGCTTCAAATGATGACCCACCCATTCAGTCACAAAAATGTGGGCACCAGTTCCATAGAAGCTGTCTCCAGCACCATCTACAGTCATCGAATAGGTGTCCGCTGTTTATTCAGCTATTTCAGGTAGCAGCATATCCACATAGCACGGTTTCATGTTTCCAAAGACACTGGCAATACAGAGAGCCACAATATCTCCTGTTAACTATTAGGCTTCAGAAGGAGCAGAAGCTCCCCTGATAATTGAAATGGCTCCTCGATTAGCGGGGACCAAAACTCCTGGTAATAACGAAATTATTACATTTTAAAAGGCACCACCATTAAGATGGCACAAATGGAGCACCAGATAGCAGATTTACAAAAAAACTCCGGCATCAAATTGTCACCGGACCTCTCTTTAATGGAACTTAGACCCAAGCCTTTGGTCTTCACTACCGGTATGGCAGGCTGATCCTGTACAACCTCGTTGAAGCTCCGCCATGAACCCAAAAGCTCCTGAGTACCAGTTTAGGACCAGCTTGTTGGTACCACCCGCACCATCTCAGATGGTTAACATCGCATCCGAAAATCTAAGGTGGGACCATCATGAAGAACTATCGCAAGGACAAGGGATGGAGACTGCGCCACCGGAGTCTACATATCGTCTAGGCGGTATGACTCGTACAATGTATTGGTATGCGCCGGATCTTCCCCCTCAACACAATATAGGAAATTGCCGATTCGACATGTGCGCTAGTTAACAGCCACGAGTATCATCACAAATTAGGAGCAATGTAGGCCAAAAAGGACCCCCCCATTCCCGCATCAAAGTTACCGACAATGATTGCTAGTTGGAAGTTGGTATTTTCTGATGAAGACCTTCCTGTCACAGTTGGGGCTTTCCTGTGCAGTGTAAAGCACATAAATGCTGTTAACATAATAGGAAATCTACGACTTGAAGCCAGGTATAATCACGCTCAGCTGCTGTTTGTGGGGCACGATCGGCGTTGGTTTTCGTGATTTGTGGAGTTTGATCTCTGTCATGAGTGAATTACCTTGAAACCTGCCGCATTCACGGAATTTTCCACAGTCAATAACGAAAACATCTTAAAGCAGAAGGTCCATAGTAGGTGCCAATTGGCACATGAGACAGTGGACGACTTTTACGAAGCGCTGTGCTGCTTGAAGGAGCGCTCTGTCTAACCCATGTCAGAATAGGCCTTTCTGGAGATATTGTGCGAGGCAGCACATGCTGAACAACGGAAGTGGATGGTTTATGCTCCCCGATGTACCATTCCCGAGCTTTATGCCTCAGCAAGAGCCTTAGAGGTGGTTTGCTACAGGTACGGTCGAGCGCTATAGAACCATTCTCATAGTCGTCAGGACCGGACTGGCACTCAATAGCTGAAATTAAAACAGAGCTCATGTTAATACCAGCACTGATTCACTCATCAGAGACTACACTAGACGTGCTAAATGCATCCATCCTAGCAGTTTGCAGGTATACTGATTTTAGCAGCCCCGAATAGACTGAGGTCCACAAGTTGGCTTAGGAAGCAAAAAACTAGTCCGCTGGAGTCATCATCAACCGGATCACCATTTTGTGGCACGTTGAGCAGAACGCAAGGTATTCTGCCACAGTTGTGTGCAAGCTAGATACTTATTCCGAAGACAACCCTTATTGCGTCGTTTAAAAAATCAGGAAAACGAGTATCCACACACACCAGTGGTACTCTAAGACTCAGCCGTAGAGTAGAAAACCTCATCTCTAGTAACAATAACACCAATTATAACAACACCACCTTCATTAGTACACAACCGGTGGTAGATGGCCACTCTCTTTCAGGGGCGTCTCCAAAGTGCCTGCGGAAATCCATTGAAAACCCAGTGGAGCCCAAACAGAGATTAAGTCACGTAATAAAACCTTATTCAGGAATATCAGGCGGTGCGAGCAAGAATTTTCGAGACAGAAGAGGTTCAATGGTCGATCCATCGTTCTAGCAAACATCACTAGAAGAGGTGTCCAGAGGCAAAGCACCATTCACTGTAACAGGAAGACCATTATTTCAGCTCATGACTTTGGCTTTTGTGTTATTTTTTTGTGGTTAGAAGATGAATGCCATTTACGCATTCAGTGTAGGGCTCTCATGCTTGCGAGCGATTAAACAACCCACTATACACATTCCCTGTCAACCTGAGAGCCTAGACAGGAACCTTTGGACACAATATTTCGGGCCAGGTCTCTTTTGCTACGCCATGAGGTACCTTCAAGCTGGGGTCCCTCTTTTAGCGAGAGGGGAGGAAGAGGAATTGCAGGACAAGTGATCCCTCAGCCCCGATGTCCTCGGCTGCTGTGAGTCCCTTTTATCTTTTAGGACTGCCCAAACATAATGTGCTACATCGTTCCATTTGTTAACCGATACAAGCATCACCACGGCTATGCTATCCGAGGTGAGCTCTTCCATTACCCTTATACATATGGCCCATCGCATTTAAACTTTTTCGTGACGTCATTGTCATGTAACAAAAAAACCCTGGAAATAAACTGAGTAAAACTCTGTCATTGCATTTGTGTGTAGGTTGCATCAGCTGATTGAATGAAAGCAAAAACAATGCACCCATGTCATTCATTATTTGATTAACTTATACTTACTCCTATTTTTCTTTCGAGAACCAAGAATCATTTTAAAGATGTTATTTCTAAAAGTATTTTCATTTAATTTTTAAGTGCAATACCGAAAATTTCTTATGCTTCACAATGATAACCGCACCACGTTTATTGGTAAATCGTATGCTTGATGGTTCCAAGTAATGGAATTTCGTTTATCGGAGTTTCTCTAGCTTCCCGTCAATGAGAAAATAATGTATTAGCATTATTTTGAGATTAATTCAATTAAATTCACTGTAGTGAACTGATTGTTTATGTTCTCAAAGCTAACTGTCAACGATAAGTAATGGCGAATCATTGCGACATCACGACTAATATGGTGAGCTATTTTATGAAGGCCATCGCTCTCCCGTCTCCTTGTCCCATTTTTTGCATGCGAAAAATGTGTGGCAACCATTGTCTTCCTCTATTGGGCAAAACCAACCATTGGAAGACTGTAACTTACCCATCTTGTGTAGGTAAGACTGAAGACACCTTCGCCCGCTCAAAAGCTGGGTCAGATAGAAGTAATTCTCACCATGTCTTCGATTTAGGTGCGATCTCAGATCTGGCATGAGGCATACTGTCTACTTTCTCTTCGTGCAATTCACCCAAGACTACTGCTAATCGTTGAGTGAGCGCTGGTTCTCCTCGCAGGCATCCATCACTCTCGCTATCTACCCTTCAGGTTATGGAATACCGCTGCATCTATGACATCAGGTAGTTGTATATCTCGATGATCTACTGTTTATCACCGTAACTTATACAGAACATCTTACATTACTCCAGAAAGTCGCCCTACACATTCGTAAGATAGGACTCAGTATAAATGTGGGAAGGAGCCAGTTTCTCATGAAATAGATCAAACATCTTGGCTACATTATAGGCCATGAAACCATCATGACTGACTCTGACAAAATCCGTGACATCACAGAATTATCACTACCCAAATCCATGAAGCAGATATGAATCGGTGGTTGGTATCAATGCCTTGTTCGAGGCTATGCAACGTTGTCACCTCTTCAGACAGAAATGATGCGAATTGGTAAGTTTGTCTGGACCAAGCACAACCAAAAAGCATTCGAAGAGCTCAAACAAGTATTATTATCTGCCCCAATGGTGTACATCTCTGACTGCAAGTTGACATGGAGTTGGCGCCGTGTTAGTTCAATTAGCGGGAAATGGCGAAGAAGCTCCCATTGCTTTCATGTTGAGTAAGCTGTACTTAGTCCAGAGGAACTGAACCGTGTCTGAGCAGGAATGTGTGGCAGCTGTAATGGGCATCAAGGGGAAGAACCCTGGAAGCTTTGGGTGCCTAGAGAAATGATCATCCACTGAGTGCACACGTCTGTGAAAGCACAAAGGCTCTGAATGAAGTTCTCCGTCCTCTGATTAGTAAGTTAAATACTCCTGTTCAGGTATTCCAATGGTTGTATATCGATCTTCTTGGTTCCTATCTACAGTGTTCAAAAGGAGCTATCGGTGCTATTATTATCCTGGATAATTTATCCAACGAAACTTTAAGTTTCCAGACCGTTTTCACCTCGGGAAATAATTCTACGCCTAGCATTCGTTGCGTGTAGACGTGTTTTTAACCTGTCATTAATTTTAAAAATTAATTAATTTTTCGCAAAAGTCAGTTTCAAACAATTGCAATATTTTTTTACGGGCCAGTCGAAAGCAAATTTTAATTTTATTGGGAAAACCATCATCGTCGAATTATTCGAGCATTTATCGAATACCTGAAATTCATTTCCTGAAGAAATATCAAAAGTGGAAATACGTTCAAGGGAAGTCCCGGTCTGAGAACATTCCCTCTAGTCTCGCTGCGAAAGCGACGAGATGGAGGAGCCCGATGGCTTCAGCCATCAATCAGGATCATGCCCATCTCCAATGATGACGGGCGAAAAAAAAACTAAAAAGAAGTCACGAGAATAAAGCAGATAAACCGACAATCCTATCGGTTATGGAAATCGAACAGCTTATCCAAGAAAAAGAGAAAGCTGAAAAAATCGAAAAAGAAAATGAAGAACTCAAGCTTCGAGTTAAATCGTTAGAAGCACTTGTTGGAACGTTAACGTTCAACAAGGATAAAGAAAGCAAGAAAGGCCGACAAGCAAACCCAAAAACCGAAGACAAGAAAATTAAAAAGCCACAGGAAGAAGCTAATCAAGAGGATTTCCTCAGCGCAGGAGGCGCAACCGAAAGCAGAAATTATTATGCAGCGCTAGCTGGTCTTGAAGAAACGATGAACGTTGAAGAGGATACAGGTAAAACGTCAAAATTAGATAATGATTTCATTGAATATCTTAAAATTAAAAGTCGGGAGAAAAAACCAAAAGGCTTGTCTGCTGGTCCGCCTGCTGATCCGTCCGTTAACATTAATGAAAAAAAAGAAAAAGTCTCACCAATCAATGTGTTTGGGCAAACGGGCAAAGATATGGTTCGGCTTTTGGCAGCCGAAAATAAACTAAAAGATTTCCAGATAAAAAGAGTCAATGCCGATAAGTTGACAATAAGGACTAAGTCGCTGGTTGATTTCCAGGCAACAAAAAGTGTTCCGCATTTCACGTACACTCCGAAAAGCGAAAAGAACCAAACCATTTTATTGAAGGGTCTGGACTGTGGAGAGGACACAGTCGATCTCCTTCAGGTGCTCCAAGAAGCTGCACCAGAAATACAATTCATTACAGTCAAAAACTTTGCAACGAGAAGATCGATTGTGGAGCGCAAAAACTTGCCTCACTACTTAGTCCGGATTTCGAGCAAAAGTAGTTCGAGTGCCGAGTGGCAACTCTTGCTCAATAGTTCCTAATGACAGGAATCTAACTAACGATGAAATAGATGTCTATTTGTCGAAGTTAGAGAAGCTGACGTTGGAAACGATTGAGAAAGTAGTTCCCAAGATTAAACATCGAAACAATATGGAAGGATATGAAACACCAACCATCGCAAGGTTGAAAAGATTGACAAGCCTCCTTCTCACACGCGTCAACAATATTTATCGACGATTTTTGGACTACAACCATCCCTCGTTGTCTTTGTTGAAATTACATCTGAAGAATGTCCGGAACTTAGTCCGGTCTTACTTCAGGAGTGAGGTCAGCAATCAATGGGTGGGAAAATTGAGGGGTATTAGCCCACAGGACCCAGATGGCGTGTTTGCGAAAGTGAATAGCATATTCCGCAAGAAGTCTCGAATGAAGGTATCGAATCTTGAAATCACTAGTGATGAGATAAATCTTCTCGATAGGGCTGGTATCGAAATTGATAGTACGACTCCGGATAGAAATGGAAACAGGATTATTTGTGAAGGATTGGATAAACTTGCCCTGATTGGAACACATTTTGAATTGGTTCATCTACCAAACCCTGAGAGAGGGAACGAAATTTTTTCAGAGGTCGTTGAAGCAAAAGTTTCCGACTTCAAATCAAGCCTGAACGGCCAATCAATTCTACATTTCAACGAAACATTAACATCTGACCTCATACCGAGCTTGAATCTTATTGATTATTTTGTCAGCTATGAAGACTTGTGTTTCATATTTCGGAAGATAAACAACAAGAAATCATGTGGTACTGATGGTATTCCAAATGTAGTTCTCCGACATTTGCCGGAGGTTGCTATTAGGAACTATTGCATATTGTTCAACAACATGTTGAGCAATTCATATTTCCCAAATGAGTGGAAAAAGGCTAAGGTATTTCCGATCTTGAAGAAAGGAAAAGAATCTTCATGCTCCAAAAGCTATCGCCCAATCAGCTTGCTGCCTAACATCAGCAAGGTGTTTGAAGTGATACTCAACAGAGCATTAAACGCCCACATTGAGGAAAATGAGTTGATGCCGAATTGCCAATTTGGTTTTCGTGCCAGGCATTCGACCACACATGCAATAACGAAAGTAACCTCAGACATCTGTTGGAAACTAAATGATAGATAATGTGTTGGAGCATGTCTCATTGATATGGAGAAAGCCTTTGATACGGTATGGTTAGATGGACTAATTTTTAAACTCCTTCAGGACAAGTTCCCCAGACACCTTGTCGCCATGATGTGTAAAATGTTATACGGGAAATCGTTTGTTGTAACTGATGGAAATCTGACAACAATGCGCGAGTTCAAGGTCTTGAATGGTCTACAGCAGGGAACAGTTACTGCGCATTCCTCTTCTCAATCTTCATTTGCAAGCTATTGAACGGCTTTGATTTTAACGTCTCGCCAACGCGATCATTGGTAGCGTTTGCTGATGACCGGCAGACCGAAAAGCTACAATAGTTTAGAGCAATCTCCAAAAAATGTTCAATGATGTACAGCTGTACACTGACAATTGGCGAATGAAAATCAATGCGCAGAAGTGTGAAACAATCTTGTTTCGGACAACGCTGCAGGGGGTCAGTCAAGACCTGAAACGTAATTGGAAAGATTTCCACATCATGGCTGGTGAGGGTAGTCTTGAACGAGTTCCACATAAATCCTGTGTTCGATACCTCGGTGTTTATCTCGATCAGTATCTGTACTATACTGAACATGTGAAAATCATGCTCAGTAAAGCACTTAAAGAAGTCATGGCCCTTCGAAAACTCTTTCATTCCAGATACATTGATCAAAAGGTCAAAACTATCTGTTACAAGACACTGGTTAGACCAGTTTTGACCTATGGATGTCAGATCTGGTACAACCAGAGTGCTGGTACTATGGAAAAATTAAGAGTTTTCGAAAGGAAATGTCTTCGTGCATGTACTGGTTTGTACAGAAAGCCTGAGACGGATTGGAAACATTATATATCGAATAGAAGAATTTATCAAACTGCTGAAGTGACGAGGGTCGAAATCTTCATATTGAAACTTCTTCGGAATCATATCGCAAGATCTGTGACTGTGAGTGAAAACCCTTGGATTTCACAGCCGTTCCACCCTACAGACGGGTATATAGCGACTTGCCTCGCTACTGGCTTCATTCCTCCAGAAGCATTCGTGTATTTGGACATGAATCGATATGTTTTTGATTTTGATGGCGTCCCAGTCATATATCATATATACCGACGGGCCACCGATAAGAAGATAAAATATCCTCCTAATTTGAGTTCACGAGACCAACGATTTCAATGGAGATACTCATTTGCTAGATTCGTTGAAGCTGATCGAGTTGAGACGGTGCAATCCAGGTATTGGTGGCTGAATGACAATGTCTAAATTATTCGTGTTTATTTTCAGTTTTGGTGTTTTTTCGTTATTTAGTTTTTGAGTTTCAGCTCATTATTGCTACATTTAGTATTGTTGTTTATTTTTGTTAAAAATTAGGTATAGGTTAGGTATATGTAATGTTTACTATATTCCGTTAGAGATAAGATTAAACACTTAGGTTAGGAACATTGTTACAGAATTTTTTAGTATAAGATAAAGTTTTTTGATTGTATTTTATTAGAAATAACTTACAACATATTAGGTGTAGGATCAAAGTTTCACTGTTGTGTTATAATTATAAATAATTTTAGGATAGTGTTGGTTGGTTTTTTCTCCTTTTTCCAATTGACTTTTAAAAATATGTAATAATTGTAATTAATTGAATTTGCTATAGTTTTTTTTTGATGAAATGAGTTAATGATAACGTACAAATTTAGAGAGCCATTTGGGCCATTAAGTTTTTTTGATTGTTATTGTTTGGAATTTGCTTTTTATTCTTTTAAAATTTATAAACGATTAATATTAAATAAAGCGCTTTTGACTTTGACTTTGACACCTCGGGCAATATAAAAACAAAAAACAAATTTTATTTCCTTTTTGGGTGAATTATACAATATTTATTATTTGCTCATACGCACGTTATGGAAGGTACTTATTTCCATCATCAGTGAACAAATTACTTATTTCACATATTAACATATTTCACACATTCACAAAGTCATCTAGCACATTTGGCAAGAAGAACATATGCTAAAAGAGTGGAGCCAATTAATTATATTCTATATCTACAAACAATGTGATAAGCTACATTTCGAAAATTATAGAGGCATATCACTACTTTGCACGGCGTACAAAAGATTTTTAGAGATCCTAGAAAATGAAATCGAATCATACGCCAACAGTATTATTGGTGAGTATTAAGGTGGCTTTAGAGCAGGTAGATTGAGAAAATACGAATTGTTCATAGTCAAGCAGGTACTTGAAAAATGCTGGGAGTTCAACATAGACGCACACCAAATTTTCGTTGACTCTAAGCAAGCATACGACAGTATTGTTCATAACGTACTGTACTAAGTAATGCTTTGCTTTGGGATCCCAGCCAAATTAGTCCGTCTTACCAAAATGGCAATGACGTTGACGACCTTCCAATCTGCATCAATAACTAAGTCACCGATGCTTTTAACACAAATATCGGATTAAAGCAGGGAGATGGGTTGGCGCCATTGCTATTCAATTTGGCTCTAGAGTACGTCATAAGGAAGCTACCTGTCGATACACGAGGTACATTACTATACTCGTACAAGCCGAGCCAAATAGTAGCCTATGCGGACGATATCAACATTTTGTTACGGTCGTTAACAACCGCTAAAGAACTCTTCCTTAAACTTGACAGCGAAGCAAAATTAGTAGAGCTACAAAATAAAACAAAGCTCATAACGCGGTCGGGGAAAAATTACTTAAATACACTAAATGCCACACTTGGCTAATGAAATATCAAAAATGTGGCCAAATTTGTATATTTAGGCGCCAAAGTAACGAGAACCGGTAATGAAAGAGACGAAATACGCCGATGCAGCTCGCAAATAAAATATTTTACTCAGTTTTGAAGATCAAGAAACAAACAAAGCTCCAAGTATACAAATCTGTAATAAGACCAGTGTTATGCTATGGGTGTGAAACATGGACCCTAACCCAAGCATCCGCAAATATATTGAACGCCTTTGAGTGACGGGTTCTGAGGCGAATAACCGGAGCGAAGCTAGATGGGGATCAATGGTGAATTCGATACAACCATGAGCTGTAGGAAATTTTTGACGAGCCGGAGGTCTCACTGATTGTAAGGCTGCGGAAGCTGCAATGGGCTGGGTCACATGAATTGTATGGACGAACAACGGATACCCAAAAAGGTATTCGCTGGGAGAACTGAAGGCTGGAGACTAGTGGGGAAGCCGAGGAAACGCTGGTCTGACTCGGTCGACGAGGACAGTTCATCGTTGCTTGGATTTCGAATTTAGAGGACGCGGTCAATGGACCGAGATAGTTGGATGCGTTTTTTGCAGGAAGCGAAGGCCTGAGAGGGGCTGCAGTGCTACAAAGAAGAGGAGAAGAAAACAAGAGTTCCTAGTAGTAGATGTATGTGTCCTGAAAATTTCGTAGCAATCGAGTCATTAATAGTTAAATTATAGCCGATCATATATTTAGCAGTTAAAACCACAGCAACACGTGACACTGAGGAGATACATTTTGCAAAGGACTAAGACACTACAGACATATCGAAATTTTGATGAACATTTTAGCAAGGGTACTTAATATTGGTATGTTATTCTGATACTTATGAAATCAACACACTAAAAGCAAAATGGCGGCAAATTTAAATACGTGACAACCATGGTTTTGCTTTTCGAAATAAGTTCATGGTGTCTGCTTATGAGTCAAGTTTTGATATTCAGAAAACCTTATTTTGAGTTACAAGTTGGTTTGCTCTCCTACTTTGACTTATTCATTATACTAAGCGGTCCACTTGTCTGTACCAGTTGGATTGAATTTTTCAAGCTTTATTCGGGTACTAATAATACATTTTATGGTAATGAGTTACTACAGGTAGCACTGAATATCTAACTGGCACCGGTTATGACGATGTTGTGGTCAGTCCAACCAATGACAAGGAGGACCTATTCTCCAACACATGAAGCCATCTCGCTTAGTCGGTTGAACGATCCATATCTGATGTCCCTTATATTATGACTATAGTATATTGTATTTGATTTCTTAAATGCTGATTATAATAGCATTAAATTTTATCTGGCCACTATAGATTTAAACTATCTTTCAAGTTTAGATTTAGAAGAAGCAGTCTCCTCATTCTATAAAACACTCTTCGAATGCATGGAAAATTATATTCCTAAAACAAAGAAAACATTCAAAGTTTCCGAACCCTGGCTTGACCGCTCTATAAATTAATGAAAGAAAACAACTTCGATATAAACCTCAAGAGTAAATATGGCGAGTTTGTACTGAATTCTCTATAAGATGTTGCGAAGCATATGATCATTACATCAATTTAACTGGGGAAAATATTATTTGTAATCGCAAAAACAATTTTCAATTGCGTAAAAACCAAGCAGAAAGCTACAGGATTTCCAACATCAATGTATTACGGTGGAACTTATTCAGCCAGCCCTCAAATTATACAGGTATGTGGCCTTTTTGCCAAGTACTTCTAAGAGATTGCCTGCCCGGCCATCACTTGTTACAGCATACCAAATTGCCATTCACTGACAGCATCATTCATTGATGAAATGAGTTCGTCAAGCGAAGATATCGTAAATGCTATCAAAGAACTAGATATTAACAAGGGACGTGGACCTAATTCTCTTCCTCCAAGATTTCTTATTGAGTGTATATATCAGATCATTTCCCCTTATTCTGTTTGATGTGTCTTTATCGCGAGGGGCTTACCCATCTTTCTGGAAGTATTGCCATACTTTCATCTATTCCGAAGTTGTTCGAAATAATTGTTTGTGAAAAGCGTACCACGTTGATTGAGCCACGATTAAATGAGTGGCAACGTGGTTTTTGCAAAGGTTGATCAACTACCGTCAATCTTATGCTTCATACCACAACCATTCTCTACGAAATGGAAAAAGGTAACCAGATTGGCGTTATTTATAAGGATTTCCAAACTGCTGAAGTTCGGCATTTCTGGGTCCTTACTGAATTAGATTGCATCATACTTAAATAATTGAACACAGTTTGTAAAATTTAAGGGCTCTCTCGACAGAAATTATTGCCTCTTCCAACTTGTCCGAAATTTTAATTGACATACGAAAACCTTAAACTATACCACACAGTCAATTCTGATTCCTAGGCTATTTTTCTCCAAACCAAAATATATTCATTAGTGAAAGGGTGTAGTGATATCAGACTTCATCTAAATGTTGGGAAGTGTTATGTTGTAAGCTACTTGAGAAAGAGTTCAGTATTCGAGCACAGTTAGAACCTGAACAATTCCCCACTTCAAAAAGTTGACCGGATCTCAGAACTTGGCGTTCTTTTGGACAGAGAGTTGAATTTCAAATGTCAATATGACACAATGCTTTCTCGGGCATGTGATATGAGCAAATTAATAAGACATCTAAATAGTGCGAATGCTAGATGTATACTTCCCTTTTCGAAATCTATATAAAAATCGTTAGATTCTGGCCAGTAGTTGGCCACCCGGGCCCGCTTTTTGTATGGTTCCTAAATCAAATTCACAGGAGACGAAAAAAATCGATTTTACTTTTACCCAAACTAATCACTAGAATAAGAATTTACTTAAAAGACATCACTTATCTTTATCATGTTAAATTTATTAGAAATAAACGGAGAATTTTTATTATTTGGCCGCTTGGATTTACAAGTATGTCATCTAAACTAATGTCCTTCAAATACCCTGGCTAGCTTTTGCAGATAGTTAAAGTTATTCTGAAGAAAATAAAAGGAACTTTTAAATATGTATAAATGTAAATAAAATCTTAAGACATTAATCTTCCTCCTTATGAAAATAGGAAAAATCATAAAACCATCAAGAAAAATAAACGAGCTGTAAAGCCTACTATAATCTTTCTAAATCTAAAGTGTTTACGGCCCAAGCAAATCTGAATCTTTAAATCTGTAAATCAAATAAATCAACTCCTTTTTACAGCAGCGAAGATTGATGTTGCAAATCGTTGAAATACTTTCGGTCGGAAGCTTTATAGCCACGTGGAGATCTTTATCGGAGATTATGGAAAATCCTGCAAAACTTTCAATCCATTGATAGAATCATTAAAAGGCAGTGATCAATGAGGCACAATAAAATAGCTCTTGAAATGGTAGATAAACTGTTAATTGAATCCCGTTTCCAATCAGATTCTATTGCCATACTTAATAATTATTTTGAATTGCTTTTCTCTCACTTTCTAGACTTACAAATGTACATATCTAAGGACTTCGTTTTACAATTAATCTCAAAAGAATTTGTAAAGGTCAAACAGTTTGTATCCTGGCCATTACTCTGTTTTGATGAGTGATGCAATAAGGAATTATTGGCAGTGCAGAGGAATTAAAGCTGCACGCACAAATTTGTGATTTCACGGATCAGAATATTACCTAAAATATTCTGTTTGTTATCAATGATATCCTAACTCACACGCTCCTAACTGTACTTTATAATTAGAGAAGGCACAAGTTGAACAGCATCCCTGGTGTTGTTAAAGTTATCAAATCAAATAGTAATATTTCTCTCTCTCGGGTGATTTGAGATGTTAGATATGAACGTGAGTATCTTTGATTACATTTCGGTTGTCTGAGAAGGGGATGAATCCCTGCGGTAAATGTGAATAAATATTTGTTGCCATATTGTAAGTTTGATTTTCATGCCGCATAGAGATTATTTTTCTAGTCTATGAACCTGTGATATTGTTGACTCTATGAGAAACTCCTTGGAAATTTGAATAAGTTTAATTTATTTTAGGGATGAGTTGTTAAAGTATGTGTTGATTGAGTAAAAGTAATTTGATATTTGATTTATGAATATTATGGGTTCCGAAATTACTGGAATAAAATGAATTTTCTGGCTATACTTTAATAAAGGAAAACCCGAGGTAAGAACATTTTCAGTATTTAGGGAATTAAATCAACTTCTGCATTAAAATATGTTAAAGTAAATTTCGTTGGTTGGTAAACATTGAGGGTGTATTTTTAGCATTCCTATTTTTAACTGATATTAAATCGATGTGCCGACGTCGAGTCGAGGTAGCACCAACGAGCAAAGTGGAGGGGAAGCAGAGCGTATCAGTGGTGATTTTCAGCAAAGGAAAGGAAGTCAAGCTGTTGCGAGCGAGCAAATACAACATACTCGTAAGTTATATACTTATTCTTCATCACTGAAGTAGTTGCGAGCGAGCAAGCACTACCTATGTACTCGGGCTTCGCCAATGAAATAAGTCAAGCAAGCACATACACCCATTGATATCAAAGCATGTCGTTCAATGATCAAGCTTCAAAGTAAATAAGCGAGCGGAAAAGTAAATAAAAAAGATTAACCCGCAATGCGCTTCACACGATTATGACATCAGGAACGACAAGCTTTGGGTGTGCATCGAAGAGAGTTAAGCTGAAAGGAAAACTGAACGCTCCGGTGTAAACGCTCTCTTGTTCAATGTCCCCAGTTTTGCTAATTCACCTCAATAGATCGTGAGAAAGCCGAAAGCTTAAGCGAATAGCACTCGTTCGCTCAATTTCCCCAGTTTCGCATATTCACCATCCGAGCGAGATGGAGCGGGGAGGAAAAGCTTTCGTGGAGCGAGAGCACACGTGTTCGGCTACTCGGCACCTTTTAAGAGAATTAAGGTTGAAACCTCACGAAAGAACGGTATTTAAAGTGCCAAGCAGTTAGCAGTTTGTGTTCAAGTCCAGTAGGGAGCGTGTGGCTGCCCATTTACGAGTATCATCAACAACATTCAAGTAGTTAGAAAGGTTAGAAGTGCTGTCCAGTGTTCAGAGAGATGGTGAGGAGTGAGGCGTTGGCTTGTGCCGTGGTCCTCAATTGGCCTTTTGGCGTTTCACGTCGTGTGCAGCGAGCGCGATGAGTCAACGAGCGTAAGGATCGATCGAGCGAAAGAACTAGTCGAGTGGTCGAGCATGACAAGAGGAATGCTATGGGAGTTGGAAATCAAGAATGCTATGGGAGTTGGAAATCAAAAAATATTATTTTTATATTTATCTTTTATTTGCGAAATGTTATTCTTTTATTTGATTTTGCAATACAATTATTTGCTTTCTGATTTTTAGAGACTAAAGTATAAGGGTCGGAGTTCTAATTACTTTCCTGTGACAATATTCCAAATTCTGTCTAGGAATCTGTGGTCATGGGGAAAAACAATGAATTTGGAGAGCTTTTCACCACAAAATCAAGCTTCACACGAAAAGCCAAAAAAAACGTTCGCAGCGTTTCTGCGAAAGGTTTGGGGAGGATGTTAAAGTATTTGTTTTGGACTTGCTTGCTCGTTGCAAGAAGCTACTGCAAGTTCCCGAGGGTTTCAATGACATGGAGATGGGTGAGGGAGGGAGCATCACAGATAGTGGTGATGATGAAGAGGCCGTCTTTAAGCCAGATAAGGAAGAGTGAAGAAGACCAATAGGGTCTCCTACTCAGAAGCCTACTCAAAAGGTATTTGAGACCAGCCACGCGTGGCTGCTATCAAAACAGAGGATGCTACCTAAAGAGAGGGTGCCTCCTATGTACATCGAGAACGATGTAGTGGCTGAGCTGCAGTATCGTCTTGGAGAAGATATCCTTTTAGCTAAAAGTTTCTCGACGATATCCTCTAGGAGTGAAAAAGAACGCTTTCGTCTTTCTTAGTCCAGTTCAAACCAGACCTCCAAATGTCAAAAGCGATGGATATAAGGTTTCTACTGCATCAAAAAAAAAAAAAAAAAAAATGGTAATGTCTCCAAAAAATTGTCAATTCCCAGTCCTCCAATTGCCAACGGTTTGGCCACGTCGCCGCTAACTGTGGACTTGAAGTTATATGCGTAGAATACGGTTAGTAACTCAAATCAAATGAATGTCCAAACACGAAGGACAAGAAAAAAAAAGAGATCTACTGCGTTAATTGCAGTGCTAAGGGACACCCTTCGAGTTTCAGAGGTTACCCTAAAGCAAAAAAAAAAAATGAAGAGAGAAGGAAGAATTCCCAAAAGAGAAGGAAGGAGGGAATTCATCACTACCTTTATCAAAAATACAGTACGAGAAGGGGTCCCGTAATCTAGTTTTATGAAAGGTGCAAAAAAGCAGCATACTCCCCAGCTTGTACGCAACCTATACAGCAGCCAATGCAGCAATCGTCACAGAATGACCGAAATGCGGGCTCGAGCATGAACTGCCAGCTATTTTTCAGGTTTGACTTGTTTAAAATCATTCGAGAAGCGGACTCATTTATCCACCACTATAAAAGATCCACTACCGCCAGTGAGGAAAAAGCTGCGTATTTAGTTTTTGCCTTCAACGTATGTTGTCGTGATGCGTTCCATTAAATTCTCAATCCTAAATATATATTCACTAGCTCAACACTATAAAAAGGATCCTATTAAAGAATACTTACTTACGCCAACAGCACAGCAGGAATGTATTAGCGGTTCAAATACGCCTGTATAAAGACCTTATATCCTAGCTCGAAATAAATCGCGGGCAAAGTTATCAGCTCTTAAAACCTCGAATCATGCTGTTGGCTCCAGGACTGGTGTTCAAGTTCTCCCGTGGCCTTAGCAGCAACTCAGCACATTGCTGGTAATGAATAACCTGTCACATGACGTCTTTCCGGGACCCTTGTTAATCAATCGGGGAGTGACCCCTAAAGCCAAAAATAATCCTTCGCCTGGTCTTCCACCCTCATCTGGTGTTTACACATCGGCTGTGGCTACTCTGATTTTGGATGACGACGTCTCACCACTTGACATCGTATCCCCTCCAAAGGAGATTTTTATTTCGCGACTTAGCTACCATACAACCGTGGGCTACCTAAAAAATTTAGTTTGTAAACAATTTGGGCCAGATCTTAAAGTTATTAGTTGATTAAGGGTAATTTGGAGGACAAAGTGGTAGCTTCTTTCAAACATATAGTGCCCTCAAATCGTGATACTATTTCGAATCCTGAAGCTTGGCCACCTGGAGTACTTACTAAACCATTCAGCCCAAGAAGAAGGAAGTCCTTTCGTGCATCGGAAAGGCCGCAACCTGCGAACTAGTATAAGATTTCATGACTTTAACTCAGCTTCTAATGCTTCAGTATATTATCAAGATGTGAGAGGGCTAAGGACTTATTTATTTTATTTATATGTCTTTTGAAAATCTGGTTAAATAGTAACATCTTAAACTTGGACATTTTCCTTGATTTTGATCTTTACCGTTGTGACCGGGATTTGGCCTCTGTAAATAAAGAAAATGTGGGATCATTTTAACTGTTAGTACTACAATACGTAGCTCTCTTTGTACTGAGTTTTGTTTTTGCTGTGTTGTGGATTGTTTAATTGTCAAGATCATCCTTCCTAACAATACATCTTTATTAGTTTCTTCCATCTACATACCTAGTAACTCTCCTTTATAAGTGTATCTTTGTGTATATCTTTAATTCTAGTATGCGGTGATTTTGATTTGGGAACAGTGCAATGGACGAAGAACCTTCCATTCACTGTTTCATCAACCAATGAATCTTCTTTATCTCTTTCCTCGTTTCTATCACTCTGTTCACTGACGCAATTTAATAATATCCTTATTGCTAATGGTTGGGTACTTGACCTTGTTCTTTCTAACTTTCCCCTTTACTGTCTATCTGTTTACCTAGCATTGAATCCTCCTGTGCGCATTGATAGTTATCATCCGCCATTATCGCTCGATCTCTCAATTCCACCTTTGACACATCGTACTTTTGCTCCTTCTCCAAAATTTAACTTCTTCAAAGCAAATTACGAAGCTCTGGCCTCTGAACTGAACTTGGTTGACTGGCTGGAGTTTTTTGATAATTTGGAGTGTGAGGAAGCTCTGAGTAAGTTTTATAATCACCGCTATGAGTTGGTTAAACATTTCACACCTTTACAAGCTCTTCGCAAAGTAAAGCAGAAACCATAGCTGACTAAACAAGCACCTTGTGCTTTGAGCGCTTAAAGTTAGGCGCACCGCCGTTTCAAGCGTTGTGGTACTGAAGAAACCAGAGCCCGCTTTTGTGATCTGCGAGTTGTAGCAAAACAAGAAAAAAAGACTGCAATGAAAAACTACTTCAGTAGCTTGGAGAGTTCACTTATGACGAATAATGCGAAACCCTTCTGGTCATATATTAGATCCTTCAAGTCATCCCCTCTCACTCCTTCTATCCACCAGAATAATATCGTTAGCTCTTCTCCGCAGGATATTTTCAACTTGTTCTCTCAGTTCTTCTCGTCAACTTTTATTCCTTTTTCTCATGTCTCCGATACAGTTACTTTCACCGACTATATCGAAGTTGAGTCCCTCATTAATTCACTTAATCTTGGATAGTCCAAAATGTATTGAGCCTTTTTTGTCACTAGATTGAGTCAAACTGACATGCGTTTGAAAGGTGACATTCCAGTTTACAATTTTCGTATGGATAGTTTTGTATTTCGTCATTCGTGTCAAAAATTGTACTCATTAACAAGTTGGGTAAACAGACCTACGGTCATGTCAGAAGGGTTTTGTATTCAATTTACAAAATGCAGTCACCAGATCGAATAAAATCAAGAAACGATTTTATTGGAGAAAATATGAAATTCGAAGATCATACTATTATTAACAAAGTTGAACGAATTTCGTGTTCTGAGATTTTTGTTGTTGTTATACTCATAAATATCTCCCTTGATAATTATTTCAGATATCCATTCGCTAGGGAGGAAACACATTTTTCATGTATTTCCTCCCTGTGCCCCCACTGAAGCAAAAACTGACAGTTTAACAACTGTTTTGAAAAGCTCCCATGAAAACTTTCGTTTCATACTCATACCGGCTACGTTTGATGAATTTTTATTTTCAGGAGCCACTTTCCTGTACTGTTATCATCGATTAATGGCCAATTTTTTCGAATCCTAGAATGGTTACAAAGCCCTTTTGCTAGGAGCTCTCTCCCGCCTCCTTGACTTGCTTCGCTTATGAGTATTAATTGTAGGTACTCATCTTCAGTCATTCATTAAATTGAATCAAGTGTTCAAAGCATGCACCTTAAACGTTGAAGTTGGGAAAAAATAACTCAAAATTATTCAATCTTCGCATTTAAAACAGCCACCATTTTGTTTTACGATTACTGATACCACTAGCTGAACCGATTCGCAAAGATATTCATGACACCTATCATTCCTGAAATTTTCATGCAAATCCTAGCAAAACTGTAGTGTCTAAGTCGGTAAAAAGCGCATGTTGTTCCATAGCCATATGTTGCCATAGTAATAAATGCAGCGCATATTGTTCCATAGTAATACAGGAAAATTCAAACCGCTATAACTTCGCTAAATATGATTCAATCTTTATGAAACTTTCAGGATAGATCAACCTTATACTGAATTTCATAGAATTTAAGGGTAGCGTTAAGATTTTATTCAAGAAAACATAAAATCGATAAATCATACTATTACTAACAAAGTTGAGTGAATTGCGACTTCTAACGTATTTGTTGTTGTTGTACTCACCAAGGCCTACATTCCTGATTTTTTTCAGATTTTTCGGATCACAGGTGTCCAATCGCGAGGGGGGGGGACACAAATTTTTCGTGTATTTCCCCTCCCTGTGCGCCCCTCGAAGCAAACTTTGCCAAACAAAGACCTGTTTTGAAAAGTTCTCATCAAGACCTTTCATTTGATACCCATATCGGCCACCTTCAATGAAATTTTTTTTCGGGGGGTCACTCCCCTATATGGGGAGACCCCCCTTAAATACCTTATAAAATTTTTTTTGTAATTGAACTTTGAAGAGAACACCACTTTACACCTACATACGAAATTTGATGTTTCTAGCTTATATAGTTTCCGAGAAAAACTGCTGTGACACACGGACGGACGGACGGACGGACGGACGGACGGACGGACGGACGGACGGACAGACAGGCGGACAGACGGACAGACAGGACGCGATTTTAGAAGGGTTTTGTAAAATTATTTTACAAAACCCTAAAAAATGAGTGAAATTTCTGAAATATCACAAAAGACCACTATGAGCAAGGTGAGAATGCATGGTAGGTTCGTGAAAAAATTTGTGGTGTCTACGGTCAAGATACTTTATCAAAAGCCACAGCCAAGAGATGGTTCGCTCGCTTTCGTTCTGGAAATTTTGAAATCATTAAGGGCGGTGTAAAATGGGTAAGATACGAGAATGTCGGTCGAAAAATATCATGGTCAAAAAAGGTGAATCATCACAAACGACTTCAAAGCCAGAATAAGGTTATGCTGTGTGTATGGTGAGATCGGAAGGTTATGGAAGGGAATTGTTTATCATGAGGTGCTAGAACGTGGACAAACACCCAATTAGGTTCTGTACTGTCAACAATTAACCAAATTGCAATAACCAATTCAAAAAAAGCGGCCAGAATTGATCAATAGAAAGAGCGTTGTCTTCCATCATGACAATACCAGACCAGACACATGTTTGATGACCCGGCAAAAACTGACAGAGGTTGGCTAGGAAGTTTTGATGCATCCATCGTATAATATAAGTTTTTGTCTCTATAAATCTTCCTTAATGAAAAGAAATTTACTTAAAAACAGAACTGTAAAAATCACTTGGCTAAGTTTTTCGCCGATAAAGTACAGAAGTTCCACACAGATATAATAATTGCTCTACCCAAAAAATGGTACAAGGTCATAGATAATAATGGACAATATGAACTTAAATAAAATCCATTTTAAATAAAAGAAGTATCCTAATCGAAAAATTACAAAAAATCAATACTTTTTAGACTTACCAATTTTTTCACCTGATCCTAATAGTTTACCGAATATTTTCGGCAAGTCATTAGCGTCTTCACTTTGTATCCCTCTGGCTTTTGTCTTCAACCTCAGTTCTAAGGACTGGTACTTTCCCTATTTATTGGAAATGGGCAAAGTTTGTTCCTATTCTTAAAAGTGGGGATCCTTCTTATGTGTCCAATTTTCGTCCTATTTCCTTAGTCTCCTATTTTCCGAAATCACTCGAGCGTCTGGTACATAACCGGTTTTCCGTTTCATTGACCCTTATCTTGTCGAAGGAACAACATGGGTTTCTCAAATGTCGCTCAACGTCCTCAAATTTAATTGGATTCGTAATAAATGAATCGCGAAGGCCTTAGACAATCGATTGTAGGTTGATGTCATCTTCGCTGACTTCTGGAAGGCGTTTGACATGGTCAACTATCAACCACTCTGTTACAAACTGATAAGCTTTTGGGGTTGCTGGCCCTCTTTTATCATGGATGGATTCCTACCTGTCTTCTCGTATAGGTTGCGATAGTTACTATGGAATTACCTCTATTCCATTTTATCCATCCCCTGGTGTTCCTCAAGGCTCTATTTTAGGTCCCCTCCTATTCCTATTGTTCATAAATGATTTTCCTTCTAATATCGCCTCCTATTGCCTACATAATGCCGATAATTTCAAAGTATTTCGAGCTATTAGATCTATATAAGATTGTCAATATCTTCAGATGGACCTGATCGCACTAAGTAACTGGTGTTCGCCTCACTGCTTCTATCTTAATTTTGCCAAATGCTATATAATGATTTTTAATTTAAATCAATTTCGACTGACTTTCATATATATTGTTACATGTACAAATAATTCTGCGAGCTACTGTCGCAATTGTTTTCACAATGATTAAGAACATCAACAAATGAATTTGCTCGAAACCACGAGAACCCAACAAGCATTATCAACATCTGAAAGGGAGTCACTGCCCATTCATTCATGCTGGAATGTTCCCGCTTATTCACCAATGTACGAGAACTGAGTTGAATGATTAGAGACCCTATATAAAGGCGAGCTGAATGAATGGGGGGATTCATTCGACCGCGATAAAAACTTACGATAGTGTGTGGAAAGCGAATTGAAAAGCGATCAAGTAATAGTGAGGTGATTTTGAGAAGGCAATTGCGATAGAAATTTATGGGCAAGTGGAAGGTAGAATTTTAATAGTGAAAATTAAAGTTGTGAAATTATTTGTAAAGTGATTGTGCATTTTTTACGGATTAAATAAACTCTTTTAATTTAATTAAAAAGACATTGCGTTTTCACTTTTCCGGAACATTAAATTATTGGCCGCGAACCATTACACGTGACAATATGTTAAATGAAGTTCCACTTGCTGTTCTGAGCTCTGCTAAAGATCTCGGTGTTACTTTTGATTCTAAGCTCAATTATGATGCACACTTTCTAATCGCGACTACTAGGGCCTCAAAAATAATGGAGTTTATTTTCAGGCATGCTTATAAATTTACCAATATTCTACTCCTGTCCGCTTGTTTATCTGTCTTGTCCATCCTATCCTTAAATATTGCTTTGTAGTTTGGTTTCCACGACACTCCTACCTCGTTAACTCGTTAGAGAATGTCCAGCGAAAATTCACTCGTGTTTTGTTTTACAAATTCAAAATTCCATATCAACCCTATGACTGCCGTTTATCCTTCTTACGTCTCCCTACTCTGTCATCTCGTCGCATATATCTAGATCAGTTTTTTCTATATCAACTCTGCCGCAATCAAATTTCATCAACATTGTTTGCAGACTTACGTTTTCGCCAACCATCGCGTTCTTCTCGGGCAAATAATTTTTTCGTACTACCGTATGCCCGTAGAAATTTATATTTTCATTTCCCCATTATACGAATGGTAAGAAAACATGATAAGCATGAGCTTAGTCCTTTTTCCCACTCATACCTTGTTTTTAAATTGAGAGTAAGACAGCTCAATTGGATTAAATATTTGACTTGTTTGTGCTTTAATTTAATTTCATATGTATTTTTTTTCAACTTAGTACTTACTTTTGTTAATAACATGGGATTTCTTTACATAATAACTTTTTCAATTAATTCTCATTTGCATTAATTTTCTTTTTTGTTTGTTGTGGTCCATTTTGTAATAGGATTCTGTTTAATCTATTAAATGGAATTTAAATAAATTAATACTGGACCACACAAAGACCAGACTTCTTCTTCATAACAGAAACAAGAATCAAAGAAACATGAATATCCGGTCAGGGAATTTATTGGAAACTTGTAAACAGTGGTCACTCTGTGCAAAATGTTCGATTTCTATGCCATGTGAAGTGATTTCAATGCAAAGCACTTCCCGTGGGGAAATATTGTGTCTAATGGCTGCGGTACAGCTATTTTTAACTGGGTCCAATCACATATGGATCTCATATTGATTGCCCCAAAAGAGCCTTCCTTTGGCAAAAGCTCCTCCATTATTGACTTTTTCATCGTGTCTGCTAATCTGGTAAATCTCTCCCACAGTTGGAGGAATTTTGAATGTGGAATTCTTGGTGCCAAGTCTGACCATCTTCTGGTTGAGCTGACGCTAAAATGAAAAAGCGTGTGAAACTTGAGTTTGCAAATCCTCAACTATTCATCCTATACAAGGATATCGGTTGGATAGCAGTTAGTGCTGACTTTGATGGTAAAACTAAGGAAATTTCGATCAATAGATCGAAACATCTCCCTATTCCTATAATTGATGAGAAAATCGCATGTATAAATTTAACCCTAGATACGGTCACCTCAAAGATCTCCACTAAGGAATCCTCGTCAAGTTGCCTTTATCGAGATTTACCAGAAGACATCTTAGAGCTCCATTGTAGACATTGTTGGCTTCGAAAGCTACTCGCAAGGATCTACCACCGCGATTTTAATATGGTCAACTTGGAGTATGAACGTATTCATCTAGTGATTATCCCTCTAAACCGAATGATATCGAGAAGAACCACGGCTTTTGCTAACGAGCGATTTGAACAGGCCCTGTAAAGTATCAAACGAGGTCCTTGTATGTTTCCTCATATCAATAGGATAACTGGCAGGAAAATACTGCCCGGGGTTCTCACTTATCATGGGTCCATGCTCATGGATGACAAATCTATTGCTGACTCCTTCGCAAATAATTTTGCGAAAGTTCATAAGAACTCCAAAAGAACTTTTCTGTGACTTTGCTGGTGATAAGTAGCACAACGAATTTCGGTAATACCCATGAGCAATTGTGCTTGATCAGGTTCTTTGATTTGAGTCCCTCTGATGCACACAGTAATGGTCTGTTTGCCAGTTCTGAGAGGCTCACTTTGTTGGTGCTGGAGTAAAAATTCAAAAAATCAGTAGGGGCTGATGGAATCTTAAATTATCTGCTTAAAAGGCTTCTCCATGTTTTCTTTGTTTTCCTCGCAATCACTCTGAATTGCATCAACATTTGCTACTTCCCTCTGCAATTTAAATGCGCAAAAATATTTGCAATATCCAAGTAGTTGGGCAGTATTGACTTAGTTGATACTCGTCAAATTTCACTTCTTTCGAATGTTGGTAAGCTGCTTAAAGGTATAATACTATAATTTAGCAAAATATTCACATTTATCGGATATTCTCCTCCAGGCGTACTTAATGGAGCATCGTATGGCCAATAGCACTAATCAAATAATCTAAAAAAAAAAAACCGGAAAAGCACTACTCACCTTTACACAATTTTATATCGCGAAATCACTATTTACTAATAAAAAATTTAATCTGACATTGCAAACTGTCAGAGAAGAACTTCAGCCAATTCAGCCATGATTATGGTGACCGCCACCAGAGTGGTTAAAGATGGAGTGGAAATCACGCTGAGTTTGAGTGGAACCACTCCGCGGGAACAGGAAGAACCACTCCGAAGAGGTGGGTGAACCGGAGGCAAAGAAATCGGTCGGGGAGCGGTAAAGTGGCTGTTAGAGGCGAGATTACTTAAGAGCGCGACGAAAGATGCGCCTCTCTTTTTCTTGAACTCACTTGAACGTAAAAAGGTGAAGTGACGGCGGATAAAACGGAAGACGGGCGTCAACTGGATTTTTGGAATTAAGTGTAGCAAGTGCATACTAGACGGAGGGCAGATCACGAGAAAACAAAATTCCGAAATATCAGCATGAAAGAAAGCATCGGGGGAGTAGTTGGAGCAGTAAGTTGCAAACCAATATCGGAAACATCGAGGTAGGGGCCCATTTATACTTTGTAGAGCTGTAAGTTTTTTCGAAAGATTTCTTCTTTTTCGCTCGATTGCAATCGTTAATTTAGTTCGTTATTTGCATAAAGAAATTTAAGATGAGAGGTAAGATTGTAAAATCAAGTAAAAATTAAATTCTCTTTCTATAATACACTTGAATTTGATCAAGATCAAGGTTGTAACGGGTGCAACTTGGGTGTAAGTTCGCATGAAAAAATTTACAGTGGAGTGTTAGTGTTCGGGGGAGGCGTGTTGCGTGTGAAAAATTCTCGCGACTTTGATTTGCCTGATAAAGTTCAAGAGGGCCACAAAATTTTTATGTGATTGTGTCCAATATTTCGCGTCGTGGGAAGTGGCTTAAGTGTCTTCCTGCGCACTACCAGAAAGGGAAACCGGCAAGCCGTATTCTCGCTTGGCTGCTTATTGGGGTTTTGGTGGACGAGCGAGTGGCTCCCCACGCCCGTCTCCGGGTGAGCTTAACCGGGTCCGTAAGCTCTGCCGGAGCACCCTATTCCTTCTGGATGTTACATTGGTGCCAAACGTGTTTAAGGTTACCTATTGTAGGAAAGTCCGTCGGAATCCTCAGAAGGATTAAAAGTTCGAGTTAAATAAAGTTACGTTGAAAGTTAAGTAAAGTTAAGTTAATAAGTGAAACACGCTGAAAGTGCATTACGTTAGAGGGTTGTTTTTAAGTGTAGTGATAAAGTAGTACTATTTTTTTTTTTAATTTTACGTTTTTATTTCAAATTGAATGAAGATCACTAGTGGTTGCTTCTTTTAATTTAGAGATAAGAATTGTGTTTTTTTCCCAGCACCCTGAATTAAGGAATAGGTTATTCCAATTGCAAATTAGATTTAGGAGTGAGGGCCATGTTTCTGGATGTGGAAATCAAGCAAGTTTTTGGTGGATCTATTAGCTAAGGACGGGCTGATCTATGAGTTGGCCATCTGGAATCTGCCACAAGACACCGTAGAAGCAATGCGTAAACCACTTTGGGCCACGTCCCGGACGGAGGACGCCTTGAATGAATCTTTATTGGTGAAGAATTACCCGTTTATCAACGAGGAAGATTTGCAAGCAATAAAGGAGAAAATAGCAGAGGTCGAAGATTTGGTGGCGAACTTCTCAAGTGATAAGAAATCAAAAGAGTACTTGAAAATCTGGGCAAAGGTGGAGTTTGGCTTACGAAGAATTCGCAACATGGCTCAATTATCGGAGGCACCACATCTGGAAATGGATAAATTGCATTAACAATTAATCGTAGCATAGGGTATGGTGATTGATCTTCCGGAAAATGAAGTGGAGACAGAAAACGAGACAGAAGCACAGGAGCAAGAATCAAAACGCAGATTGCCTTTAAGTCCTGGACAGCCGACGTCCTGTTCAACACCCAGACTTAACAATGGGGATCTAAAACACCAGAACATCGCGAAATGGGGTGCTTCGTTTGCACGAAAAGCATCGTAAAACTTGAATGGCTTTTTGGAAAGTTAGAAGAATTAAGGAAGGGTCAGGAAATGGCAAAGAGGCAACTATTTAGGTCAGTGGTGGAGCTTTTTGAGAAGAAGGTGCTAATATGATTTTGAGCCAATCGACAATTAGTCGATAATTCGGATGGTTTGGTCAGAGCCTTAAAAACGGAATTCTTGCCACCGGAATATGATGACCGTCTTGAAAAGGAGATCAAGGAGAGAACTCAGGGTGCGGATGAGACAATTGGAGTATATACAGCGGTAATGGAAGGTATGTTCAAGCGATTGTTGGAGCTGAAAACGGGGAAAGAAAAGCTTAACATCAACCGTAAAAATCTATCAATCTCCTTTTTATCAGACGCATTTGAGTCTAAAGACGGTCAAAAATTGAAAGAGTTGGTAGAACTGGGAAGGAAATTGGTGCAGACTCAGCAATCAGTTGAAGCCTTTGTACCACCAGTCAGTCATCGAGGAAAACGACGCTTGGAGCAGGACCTGGCTTATGTGGAGACAACACCATCTGTAGGAGTAAGGGGCCACCGTGGGAATCTGAGTCAATGTTGGAACCATCAGCATGCTGGACACTGGACAAGGGAGTGTAGACAACCAAAAAGCTGTTACGGGTGCGAAAGGAGAGGCACGACTCGAGCAAACTGTCCAAATTATTGCCAGCAGCACACAACGAGAGCACGTGGATCAACTAATCCGCCATAGGGAAACGAGCAATCCGCCCCATAGGGGACGTGGTGGCACGAATAAAAGATTGCAGCGCAGTGTCTCAAAAGTAGAATTTGTTTGGGGGCAAAGGAGGGAGATGCTCGCCCACATGTTCTGGTGGAAGTTGCGAGAAGGAGAATGCCTGGTCTATTGGAATCGGGTACCAGTAGAACGGCAATTGGCTTAGAAGGTTGGGGCTCATGCAATACGTACAGGGGGTGGCGAAAGCTGTAAGGTAGAAGGCTCTGTATGCGTGCCCTTTAGGCTAAAAGAGCACACATAGCACTTGGAAGCATTGGTGGTTACCTCGGTCTCGCAAGTACTAATACTGGGGGTAGGTTTTATAAAGAAATTTAGAATAGTTTTGGATCTTAGCAGTCAGCAGTGGAACTTCGCCTCATTACTAGAGGAGAAGCTACCGAGCCACTTACGATCGCTAAGTAGTCTAATCTAGTCTAAAGAATCTGCTGGAGGAGGAATTTAAGGCAATGGGTAAAGGGTTGGGGGAAACATCGGTAGTAGAACATGTTTTCAAGACATGTGCGGCACCTATGAAACAAAGGTATTATACGATGTCACCAGCCATCTTGAAGCATGTCTATATGGAGCTGGATGAGATGTTAGATATGGGGGTAGTGGAACCTTCAGACAGCGCCTGGTCAGGAGGGTATCTATAGATTTCGCGTAGACTATAGGAAACTCAACGCAGTATCTGAGAAGGATGCGTATTCAATACCATACGTTTCGTTGACTCTCGATAAGTTGCTCGGTATCAATCGTCGCTAGATATAAAATCAGCGTATTAGCAAGTCCCAAAGGTAGTGAAAGCTTTTATTGCTTTTACTGCGTTTATGGTACCTGGGATGCCATTCGGACTGCAGAATACACCAGCGACTTGGCAGCGATTGATACATCGCATTCTGGGACCAGAACTAGAACCCTACGTATTTACGTACCTGGATGATATAGTGATCGTAACGCAAGATTTTGCCAAGCATGTGACAATATTTAGGGAAGTATTTTGAAGATGAAGCAGAAAGTAGAAGCTGAGCCCAAGAAATATGCCGCCTGGCAAATTACGTTAGAGAAATTATACAAACAAATGCAGCGTTGATTTCTGGATTCAGGGGGGAAAGACTCCTGGAGGAAGGTAGTTCCGAAACCAGAACCAAGGGAGCTCTAAATAAAGTTCCATGATGACCCAACAGCGAGAACGCTCGTATTGCACAGCACTTTCACTGGCCGAAGATATTCACGGACGTTAATACATAGTGTGCGAAGATGCAAGGTGTGCCTGTCAATAAAAGTGGATCGTCAGGTATCTGTGGGTCACATGGTTAGTAGGGTGAACGAGGCTAAACCACTGTGGAGACTCTTTGTGTTGATTTAATTGGGCCTCTTCCCCGTTTGACACAGGGGAACACACACATTCTCACAGTCTTCGATTATTTCTAGAAATTCATTTTGCTATATCCAGTGTGGTCAGCCACGGCAAATGAGGTCACACGTATCCTGGAGGATCAAGCCTTCATGTATTTGGCGTGCCACGCTCTCTTATATGTGATCATGGAGTGAAATTTAAATCCAAACTTTTCGGTAAATGCTAGAGGCATACAGGGTCCAGATGAAGTACAACGCGTTCTATCATCCTCAAGTATATCCCGCCAACCGAGTGAATCGAGAAGTCAAAAAAATGCTGAGGCCGTACAGTACAGAGAACCATCTAAAGTGGGATATTAACTTGGCCAAAATTGGTTGTACCTTATGAGGCTATGAAAGCCACTCCTTATTTTGTCAATTTCGGAAGGGAAATGATCACAGGTCCGGGACAATACGAGGTAGGTGGAGTGGAGAATGCAATCCTTTGTACACAAGAGAAGGCTAGGGCTCTGCAGACTATACGAGAAGAAATTGCCTAGCAGATGAAGCAGGTGGCGGGGAGAGTTGCCATCCAGTACAATCTCCGAAAACTTCCAACCTCTTTTAAGGAGGGTGACAGGGCATGGAGGTGAAGTTTTGTGCAGTCAGATGCCGCAAAATATTTCTCTGCAAAACTGGCACCAGAATATATAGGACCTTTTGTCGTGGAAAACCAAGTATCAGCGAGCACTTACAACCTCAAGCACATCGATGGGAAAGATGCAGGTGTGTGGCATGCAAAGGACCTCAATGTGTATGTTCCGTAAAGATAGAAGCGTAATGAAAAAGGTGTAGGTCACGGTAACATAATAACGAAGGGGTCACGCATTCTAAGACAAGACGGATCGAAGTGGTAATTAGTTTTTCTCCCTTTCGGAGCACAGAATTCCCGGTTGAGAGAAATGATTACTGTTGGTGGAATGATGTGATAACGTTGATGATGAAGGGTTGCTCTCGGTTTGGTCTCATAAAACCTTTTTTTGCTTGTGGTTCCCCTTTTTTTTTGCTCCTCTTCTTAATAGGGGTTTTTTCCTTGCTTCGGGTAGTCTACGTTTGAAAGTCATACGTCACTTGCGGTTTTATTTCCGGAAGACCTAAAATGGAAGGTAGTTTTAGAACTATTAATAAACGTAGAGAGTCTACACAGATAACGACATAACGTAAAGTAAAATCGGTATGAACTGAAATATTTACCTACAGCAAGTAAGCCTCCTCTCTTCTTGTTTCATTTGTTTTTTTTTTGAGTTTATATTATTTTTCCTCCCTTTTCTTTAATTTTTCCTTTCAACTTCCCTTCTCATGTTGGTTTTCCTTTTGGGTAACGTCTTCTTTTTTTTCGTTCTTAGAAGGCCTAAAAGTAAAAGAAGGAATGTAGACTTCGACAAGGAAATGAATTAACAAGTCACGAGTAGGGAATGGTTACAGGATAACGGAGTATGAGACATCAGTAAAGGGAGTCTTTTTGTTAGATAGCTCGACGAAGTAAACATGAATTATATAGATAAAGGGTCACTTAGGTTTAGACGACAAACGAAATGGATTTTGTCAGTTTCTAGAATAATAATGTTGAATTATCGGTAGTTATTAGTAAAGTAGAGGTTTCCATGTTGAGTTCTAGTTGTATTCACAGTATTTTATCACTCATAGTACTATTTTTCTTTTTTAATTAGTCCTAATATTATATTGGGTTGGTGGATCAGGAGGTGGTGGTAGAATGCTAGGATCCGAATAAGCGTAGGAGGATAGGAGACGGTAGTTGGCTTAGGGATTGTTAGTAGTATTCAGACAGTCTAATCATACAGCGAAGTTTCTGTGTATACAGGGACGTTGGGTGGTTAGAATTATAGGAGTGGACTTCGGGGTAATCGACGACAAGCAGGGGGGAAACTTTACGGATGAAGTAGAGAGGCATCAACATTAGCTCACCTCGATCACTCCCATATCAGTCGCGTGGTTCGTTAAACAAAGCAATACTAAGCCACCCTCAATTAGGGTTTTGATTAATAATTTTTAAATGTACCCGTAGCAGTAATTTAAGTACTTGTAGTCATGATTTAAAAAAATATATATAACCCATACTGGTCAATAGTTAGGTTGCTGCGAGAATATATGCCACATCAGGTCCGGCGTTAACCGAGCAACAACTTAATTTGGACGGAATGTCTTGAACCACTGGCCAGCAACATTCACATCATGAACGAAGAGTATATCGCCACATATCCAAATGCTAACGAAATTTCGTTCAACAAATGTACACCAGAGTTATACATCGTTTAGAGACAGAAAGCGCACTAACGAGACGAGTTGCGAAGATGTGACGACTGACGACAATATTGTGCATCATGACTGATACAAGGATTGCATGTAGCTAAAGATTAAGGCGGCAAGCCAACGAAGATGAACAGAATGAGAGAGCATTGGGTGAAGTCAATATCGATCGCAAATGAAGCAAACAAGCCCGTTTAAAGGAAAACGGGAAAAACGGATTAAAAGACACCAAAATCACACCATCATTCGCGTCATGATCACATGCAGTAGACCAAGCTTCTGCGTGAAAGCTGAGTTTAGTGCGATAAGTCGCACAATGTCTCACAACTCTGTCAAAGGAGAACTCGAAAAGAGAAAAGCAATGTTTTCTACAGTACTAGTTAACTATTTACACAATTTATTGAAAAGAAAATAAGAAAATAGTTTAGCAATATATTCACGTTTACCGGGTATTCTCTTACAGGCGTACTTGATGAAGCGTCGTAAGAACAATAGCACTAACCAAATCATCTAAACAATCACTCAACTTCATACAATTTTCTAACGCGAAATCACTATTTACTAATAAACAATTTAATCTGACATTGCAAAATGCCAGAGAAGACATTCAGCCAATACATCTGTGATTGTGGGGATCGCCACCAGCGTGTTTCCCACGCCCGTCTCAGGATGAGCTTAACCGGGTCCGTAAGTACCTTATGGCTTTTGGGTGTAACAGCGCTTTATTATTCTTTTGGGCTTTGATGATGGAACAAACTTCATCCAGAGTTGGTGGGGCTAATGAAAGCTCTCCGTAAACATCTATAGACTCCAATGTTCTGGAGCTGTGGGGAGGATTAAGGAGGTTCTTGAAATATGATGCTCATCTTCCCTTAATCTTGGTTTCATCAGCGATGATATTGCCGATGTCATCACGACAAAGGGTGGTTTTGGGCTGACAATCACGTTTCAGGCTTTTCACTACTTTGTATGCTTGTCTTGTATTGTTGCTCGTTAAACTTATATCTATACTTCTCAAGTGGTCGTCATAGTATTTTCTTTCCTTAATTCTAATTATCTGAGTCGCTACTCTTCCTTCCTACGTAATAATAATGTATATCAGAACCGTAAAAACGAAGGTCAGCAGAAATGGCACTATGTGTGGTTTTTCAAAAGGTTATAAATTTGTTTGAAAAACTCAGTATCTATTAGCAAACTTTGAAAGAAAATACCAAGCAATAAATATATTTTATCCCTAAAAGAAAAGCAAAAGGTGATTCAAACTTTACGGTTAGAACGTTCACACACCAAAGTGTGTGGTGCTGAATCATTTTCACAAGAGAACCGTTGAGATGTTACCAAAAACACTTAAGAAATTGCAGCATCATCAAAGACGATCATAAACTCGTGCAAAGTTATAATTATTTAATGCGTTTCCATTTTCCCAATGTGCATGAAGCCTGAATTTTCCGAAAGAGAAACTTTCTTGCCAGCGTTTACTACCGAGACTGGAAGCATATGTGCAATGCGTAAACTTGAACCTGTTGAGCAAACATCTTCCTATAACTTATACGAGTACTACCCACAGTAAACAAGCCGATAAAGTTACCCTTCAAGCCGATGACGATGGCGGGGGGTACAAGGACTGTGAACAGTCTGCAAACACCATAGGGGTGTATCAAGTGTGGAGACTTTCGACATTAAATTATCGCAAACATAAGAATATCATCAGGTGCGCTAAGTATAACAAATTTCTTATGGGGTAAATGTTTCAAGCACGGCACTTCCTCAGCCACTTTATCATTGCCACGACAAATGGCACAGGCAGAGCAGGAAACCAGGACAAGATATGCACTCATCTCGTGAGAAATATGTACACATATCGTGACGAGCACTTACTAACCTTTTTCAATGTCAATGAAAAATTCCAGAGATTTCATGGAAAATTCAATCTTGGAGATGTGAATCCATTTTTCATCCCGGGGAAAAATGAAGTGTGCGTATAATCGGTTTACACCGTAAAAAAATTTTAGCTTTCAACATTCCTTTACGGGAAGAAAAACATTTCCTCAAACCCGTGCTGACTCGAGACATTTTCTTTTTCCATTTATTCCATCATTACAACTTTTCACCAACTTTGAATCAATGAAGGATAACTTGGTGAAGGTTTTTCTCTTCACTGGCTGCCATTGAGGAAGTGAATGTCCTCAGTCTTAACTTTCTTTATGGTTGGCAGTCACCATTAAAGTCATTAAATTTTAAGACGAGCGATTTCGCAGTAAGTATGAAACTTTAACAATTCATTACATCTAAATTATGATATATCACGACCGACAAGTAGTTCACACTTTGCATACAGCAGCCTATCAGGTCTGTCTCGTTCGCGTTAGTCCTGTATTCAGTGCCATCATCGCACTGGCTCTGAAACTTCTCCATTACGCAAAACACTTCTAGTGTACTTGAAATGCCTCTTAGAGAAACTTGAGAAAGTACGTGAATGAGTACACCATCGAACTAGTGTGGAATACTCGTACATACGAACATACACTTGCGGGATGTGAGGATGGATTTTTTGTGTAAATTAGTTTTGTACACTCAGGGTGGAATCATTGTAGCAGATAAATTATACGAAGTTGTGCTAAGTTTTGTTCCTTTGAACGAAGAAGGAAGATGCTTTTGACTGCATTGTAAAATATTTTTACAATACTCTACTAAAATCGCGACCGTGCGTCACATCAAGTTTTCTCGCAAACCACGTAAGCTAGAGGGATGCAATTTTGTTGGTAGGTGAAAAGTGGTGCAATCTCAAAAGTTACAAGAAAGAAAAATAATATTTTAAGGCTTTTAAGGGGGGTTTCCCATATAGGGGATGACCCTTACTTTTTACCAATGGTAACCGATATGGGTATCAAATGAAAGCTCTTGATGAGAATTTTTCAAAACAGGTCTTAGAGAAGAAGCATTTGCAAGAGGGGTGGAAGATGAGGAGAAATGTGCGCAGATCTGTGTCCCCCCTCGCGATTGGACATCTTCGGACAGAAAAATCTGAAAAAAATCACGAAAGTAGGTCTTTATGAGTACAAGGCCAACAATTACCTCAGAAGTTAGAATGTACCAATAGTTCAGTTACCCTTTCAAACTGCTCCAAAATTTTCCTATCTCCACCACCTTTACAGTATGGTGATCAAAAAAATTGAAATTCTTACTATAGAAAGGAGGACAGTTCGATTAAACGCATATTGCTATAGGCGGCGACAAGTAGACATTAATGATCATTCAGTTAAGAATTTTTTCTAAATATCTAATGTCTTCTTTTCAAAATAATCCAGAACTAATAAACGCCTTGCACACCGATTTTGTTTCAAATCAACATAATATCAAAGAAAAGCTGCGATATATTATTACGCATTATTCATTATTGTTTCTTCACATTGGAAATGAATTCAAATTTATCAATAAAACCGCATAATAATATTAGTTAAAAACATAAACAACCACCAAGAAGCAATTTTTTTTGTTCGTACACAATTGTCATTTTTATTTATTAATTGTGCGCACCCACACATGGAAAAAATATCGTTTGCAACCTACCTTCAGGCTTGCATCGAAAGATAGCTGTGAAGTGTTGCGATGTTCCTCGACGCATTGAGTCGAAGAGCAAACGTCAGTGAGTGTACGTGAAAAAATCGATGTAATAAGAAAGAAACCAATTTTATCTGATCGCGAGGAAATAAAAGTAAGTGGGAGTTGTGCGCTAAATTTGCAATTGATTTTCTAAGTGAGGAAAAAACGTATCTTGGTAAGTAAATGAGCGAAGAAATCGGTATCACAAGCAGTTGATGGCTTCAACCACCATATTTCCGACTTGGAAGTCTGCTTCGCAGGTGGTTTTTGTTCTTTTGGAATCCAAAAGTTCTTTCAAACTGGGTTTTGCATATCATTCTGAAGCTAGTAACTTTGTCGCCGAGGAGTTTATTGAAGTATATAGATTTAATACTTCCCTAAACTGGTCACTTGCTACATTTATTGCATAAAAATACTACTACCATTTTTTTTCAATAAACCAGTACTGAGATTTAACAAAATCCGATGTCTTCGTTTCAGAAGCGGGAGTTTACCGTTCAACCGAAGGACGTTGTCTATGCTGTGCTAAACCGAGCGTTCTTGATTCACAGACTCCAAGAAATATGAGCTAGACTCGGTGAAGTGCTTTAATTTAGAGAAGTCACGCCACGAGGAAATTTGGTTAGCATTTTTTTTCGCTCGCGTTGTAGAATGTGACATGTGCATTTGTGAAACCACTATGGTGAATGGGTGTTTCGCGAAGCGACTTCTATTCTTCCCGCTACCAACTGTGATTTAAAGAAAGAAAGCATTTGCATACCCATACTGTGCGGAAGGAATCTCGTGTCTAGTTTACGATTAATAACAATTTAATGCGCAATAAAGGCGGTGTCAAGCTGTTCATATCTTTGCAAGTTAGTTTTCTGTCAAGCGATTCCGCGATTTACGGCACGTCCTAACTTTTTTCTCATCTCCACGCGAAGAAAAGCATCATATCTGATTTCTGAAGAGGAAAAGATTCAATTGTAGTACTAAAATTCGTGGATTCGAATGTGTCCGGGTTTTAATTACGACGAAATGCGTGATTGCACCTTCGTCTGAGTTTTACGTTTCCAAGTGTGCGAAGCTTGGAAAAGCGCTAAATGTTGCTTGTGGGTGGGTGTAAAAACTGGTTTATTGGAGAATGAAAATGGTTTGAGTAGTTTGTATTTTGTGGAATATTTGCTAAAGGAAATTCCTTTTATTTTGATGCAAGAATGTGCGGAAAGCGTCTTGGGAAGAGAACGAAAACCAACCCAAAAAGCAGCCCAGATTCAGTGGCGAGCACTTGTGAGCGCCATCGCGAGAGGACAATTAGTCGTGGAGTTCTCTGGCTCATGGTCGAAGGCCGGATTGCCTACCCACCAGCAAATGTAAGAATTTAAACCGTTTTTCATCTCCGTTCCAACATAATTCCTTAACACATATTGCAGCCTAAATCTCGTGAGAAGAGGAGGCTTTTACACAACTCGGCCGCAGACAACTTGAGAGTTCCTATTGTGGAAGACGTCGCTGTCATAAGGGGTGCGCTGTTTGTTAAATCGTTCGGCATTCACAACCGGAAAATCATCGTCCATACAGAATGTTGGAGTCGCAGCGGCTACTGCTAATAGGAGTTCTCACCTCGTAGCTGTATTTTTTCAAGTGACAGAAAATGTATTTGCATGCATGTTCGTGTCCGTGACTTATTAGAATCCAGTATGAATTTTTAGTCACATAGGCTTGTAATTGAAAGGGTCGATTGAAAGAGATACAATCCGGAAATGTCTCACGGAAATTTATACCTAAGCTGGAGTTGCGGAAGACCTAAAATTTGCTTTTGTAACTGTCTTCAAGTGTATTAATACTCGAGATTTCCTAAATCAAAACAATACGCCTCCGGGGACAGTTGTTGATATTATCACTTTACCGGAGAGATATGATTTCTTCTTAGTATCTCAATCAGTTCGCCAAGGTACTGTAACTCCAACTCACTATAGCGTTGTAAATGATAATATTGGGCCGAATCCCGGTAAGATGCAGATTCTCACTTATAAAATGACACATTTGTATTCTAATTGATCGGGCACAACTCGTGTTCCGGCCGTTTGCCAATACGCTCCCAAACTTGCACTTTGGTGGCTCAGAGTATTCACCAATCTCCATCCAATTTGTTGGAGAAGAACTTGTACCCTCGAAGGAAGGAAAGAAAAGATTAAATTTGTTTTGTACTTAAGCTTATTGAAATAATTAAATTCTCATTACCTTTTTTATATATTCCTAGTTTTTAGGTTTGATTATATAATCTTTGTCAAACAGTTAATCATACTCGTATACTAGTCATGTGATGCGTTGATTTTTTTTTGGGTTTTATAACATTTTCATTGAAAACCATGCATGGTATTCTATGGTCGAAACGGATAAATAATTGGTATTAATTCTTGGTAGTTTGACCATGGTTTCCTTCTTTCTATTAGGGGAAAGTTTTTTTGTCGAGAAGAACATTGCTATATCTCAAGTGAGAAAAGAAAATAGAAGGGGAACAAACTCCCATTTTTGTACTATTATGTATGTAAATTGTTAATCGGAATAACTTATTTTTGTCTTTTTCCTATTTGAATTTAAATTATTCATCGAAATAATTTATTATATCCGTCTTACTATTACGTATTTAAATTATTAATTGAAATGACTCATTGTTGTCTTTTTCCTATTTGAATTTAAATTATTCATCAAAATAACTTATTATTGTCATCATACTATTATGTATTTAAATTATTAATCGCAATAACTTATTATTGTCAACAAGAGTATTGTGAATCGTTATTTTCTATGTGCCATACCTTTGACAGTCAGTCTCGTATCGGCCTTTCCCGATGTAACATGTCTATTGTGTTCAATGCAAATATGTATCAATTAACGTGTGTATTATTATTGTCTCATCATACCAACTAGTCACTATCATCACCCAGTCACAATAAGTTGGTGACGAGGATTAAAACGTTTGCAACTGCCAGTGAAAACCAGTGTGACACAGTGAAACAGTTAGGTTCCGCCGCGTAGCCGCCACGTTTTCAGCCGCCATTATTTTCGTGTCGTTTTCGAGACAACTCCAGCTGGGAAAATGGATCAACAACAATTCGAACAATTTCTCTCAGTCTTCACTGCCGCATTGGGGACAAGTGGATCCGGTTCAGCTCCCCAAGTCTCACCATTCGAATCATATGGCGCCAAGAAGGAAAGATTTACTTCTTATTTAGAACGTTTTGACAATTACTGTAGTCTCAAAAATGTGGACTCCCCTATCACAATGTCTCAATTGTTGTGTGCATCAATTGGCTCTACACATTATAACAACTTAGCTGCATTATTGGGTCCTGAGAAACCCATGAAAGATATTCCATTTGTTGAGCTAATCAAACTTTTCAAAAATATGTTGTCACCGCCTGTCTCAACTGTAGTCGCTCAGCATTATTTCCTAAATGTTACTCAGCAGCCAACACAATCAATCTCAGAATTCGTTGCATCCCTGAAGGAGAAATCGAAAGATTGTAATTTTTATGTTGAATGTAAATGCAAATCAGTGATTTCCATTGCTGACACCTTTTTATGTGCCCAATTTGTTAGAGGAGTAAAAGACAACTGGATTCGAGAACAGCTCTTACAACACTATGCGTTCAAAAATTTCGATGAGCTGCTCAACAAAGCCACAGCATTGGAAGCATCACGTTTTGAAAGCAACCAGTTTACCAAAATCCCAGATAATTTCACCAATCTCAGAAGTGACACAAACAATGTCTCAAGGTTCAACAGGTCACATAGGAAATCACAACCCAACCAAAGTCGAAATACAAGTCCTAGTTCACACCAACGCTCACAGCCCCAACACATGACGCGGGTTGACTATCGTTCTTTGGGCGTTGATGGACTCTGTCTCAAATGTGGAAGGGCAAACCACAAGGCAAATCAATGCAAAATCGACCGCAACGCGCTTAAATGCACTTTCTGCAAGAAAATTGGTCATGTGTCCAAGGTCTGTATCACCACCATTTTTCGAAATTCAAAGACACATGCCATCGCAACACAGTCCTCTCAGAATGATCAAAACTCTGACTCAGAATATGGTATTGGTCACATTCACTGCACTGAAGACTTATACGAGCTCAGCCCAGGTTCTGATAAATTTATCGTCAAAGTGTTTCTCAATGGCAAGCCACAGGCATTTGAAGTCGATTTAGGAGCCAAATTCTCACTTCTATCAGAGACAGCATTCAAACGTCTTGGTCTCAATGCTATACTACAACCAACACAGGTATCATTCCGCTCTTACTCAGCTCATATAATAAAGCCCTTAGGGAAAGTCTCACTGTCGGTAAAATATAAAAAGAGAGAAATCGATGCGGACCTATTCATTGTTCCTGCAGGATTTGATGCACTTCTGGGTCGAATCTGGATTTGCACTCTCGGAATTGATCTCAAAGAAATCGATAAAGAACGGCTCACTTCGGATCATGTAGTTACAATCAACGCTGGCACTCCTCTTGAAGACATACTCAGACAATACGCAACTATTTTCGAAGAACGCATAGGTTGTGTGCCAAACCTAGAAATAAAACTTCAGCTCAGGGAAGGAGTAAAACCCATCTTTACTAGGGAACGCGATGTCCCTTTTGCACTGCGCCAGCGAGTTGAGGAAGAACTTGCAACTCTTGAGTCACAAGGTATTATTACTCCAGTATCCTCAAGCGACTGGGGATCACCACTCGTCGTAATACCTAAACCTGATGGAGGGGTTCGTTTATGTGTTGATTACAAATGTGGAGTCAACGCAAAATTAGTCTCAGCTAATCATCCGATTCGTCGCATTGATGAAGTCTTGCTTAGCCTCAGAAATTCAAAGTACTTCTGCAAACTCGACCTGTACAAGGCATATTTACACTTCAAAGTGGATGCGGAAGGACAGAAAATCCAAACAATCACGACACGCAAGGGCACATTTCAAATGAATCGTCTCAGTTTTGGTATCAAAACAGCACCATCTGAATTCAATAGAATACTCTCACAAATTCTCAATGGCCTATCAAACGTTGGAGCATATTTTGACGACATTATCTGCCATGGCTCATCAATGGAAGAATGTACAAGAAACCTGATTGCTTGTTTCGAACGACTCAAGGAAAACGATCTCCATCTAAATAAAAATAAGTGTTCCTTCTTCAAAGAAAGTATCAGCTATCTTGGTCACATAGTCTCATTTAATAAAGTTGAAATGTCACCTGTGAAAATTCAAGCCATCTTCAACATGCCACGTCCTTAAAAATGTAGAGGAATTAAGACAATTCTTGGGTATGGTGACATATTATGCAAAATTCATTCCTGATTTCTCCACAAAATCTTTTCATCTACGACGCCTACTCAAAAAAGATGGAAAATTCGTTTGGTCAGCCTCCACTGAAGCTGCTTTCTTAAACCTAAAGTCAGAGTTGTGTAGCAAAAGGGTATTAACACCTTTTGATCCAGCAAAACCCTTGATTCTCACAACAGATGCCAGTCCGACCGGTATTGCAGCTGTTTTGAGTCATGAAGTGGAAGGTCATGAAAAGCCTATTGCTTATGCCTCTCGAGCTTTGACCCAAGCTGAATGCAATTACAGTCAACTTGATAGAGAAGCCTTGGCTATCATTTACGCAGCCACACACTTCTACAACTATGTTTATGCCAGAAACTTCACCCTTGTCACCGATAACGAGCCGCTGTCTCGTATCTTTCATCCACATCGAGCATTACCTCAGATGAAATCTGCCCGTCTTTTACGCTATGCCTCCTTTCTAAGTGGATTGGACTTCACGGTACGCTGTAAAATAGGAAAAGACAACGAGAACGTAGATTGTCTTTCTCGGGCTCCAATTACCTAACTGCTCAGAACATCTGAAACGTCAATGAATGAAGAAGTCAATGTGTAGTATGCTGAAACTATACTTCAAATCTCCAGCTCAGCTATAACTTCAGAAATTATTATTGAAGAAACAGCCAAAGATGAAAACCTTCAAACCCTGATGACCAGCCTCAGAACCAGTCAAAGAGATGAACCATTCACCATCTTTAACGGTATGCTTTTCAGATTGGACCGCCTAGTCATACCAAAATCTCTACAACGCCAAATCCAGGAAGAACTACATGCCTCACACTTGGGCATTACAAAAATGAAACAACTCTCCAGACGATATGTATATTGGGAACATTTAGACAAGGACATCGAGCAAATTGTGAAAACCTGTGAATCCTGTGCCCAAGTCCGGTACAATCCACAGAAAGCCGCTATTCATCCATGGGACCCACCAGATGACAACTCGGAGAGGGTACATATTGACTATGCAGGCCCCCTTGACAACCATTATTCCTTAATGTGTGTCGATGCAAAATCCAAGTGGGCTGAAGTTTGAATACTCAAAGAAGCACCATCATCAGCATCAACTATCACACTCCTAGAAACCATATTCTCTGTGCATGGCTACCCATCTGTCCTAGTATCAGATAATGCTGCCATATTTAAAAGTAAAGAGTTCCAGACACACTGTAAAGAAAGGAGAATGTTTCAGAAGTTTATTGCACCAGGTCACCCATCAACTAATGGCCTTGCAGAAAGAAATATACAAACCCTGAAAAGAAGATTGAAAGCTGCAGCTGAAGACTCATCACTAATAGCCACAAAAGTGCAAAATATCCTTTTTCGATACCGTGCCACACTATTAGCCTCCGGACGGTCACCAGCAGAACTTTACCTGAAAAGGAAAATTAGAATACGCCTTGATGCTCTCCTGCCTAACAGAAAAGCAGTAATGCCAACGAGCCGAAGCAGCTGTCACATCCGCTCATTCCAAATGGGAGAGAGAGTTCAGGCAAGAATGCACCTGAACAATCAAGATAGCTGGCAATTTGGGACTGTCGAACAAAAACTGGGTCAGTACCATTATATCATTGACTTAGACTTAGGCCGAACTATAAAAAGGCACATCGACCAACTAATTTCAACAATGGTCCCGAAGAAACAAGTCACCTTTTCATCTCAGCAAAGACCAGCCCCAAGCCCAGGTGTTCCATATCGACACATGCCAGCTAATGAGTTACCACCAATGGACACACAGCCTACGCCATTGACTGCGCCAGGTGTCAATCAGCCAGAAACACTTACTGGCACTCCTGACCAACAGACACCAGCAGACGGGAACACAAACAACCCGACGCTACCACCACGCAGATCTGCTCGTCAACGATGTCCTCCAAACTTCTTGAAAGACTATGTCACCGACTAATAGAATTAAAATTATATTTCTATATGTTTTAATTAAGTGGGGGAGACTATTGTGAATCGTTATTTTCTATGTGCCGTTCCTTTGACAGTCAGTCTCGTATCGGCCTTTCCCGATGTAACATGTCTATTGTGTTCAATACAAATATGTATCAATTAACGTGTGTATTATTATTGTCTCATCATACCAACTAGTCACTTTCATCACCCAGTCACAATAAAGAGATACATAACTGTAAATTTATATCGAATTAACACAGAAGTGCCTTAAGAAGGTCACGGTAGAATTTAGGGAATAAGCAAATATTGATGAAAAATTATGGCAAGACGATTTAATAAAGAAATTATGAATTAAACGGACATCTCGGTTTTTCCATTCCGTTGGATCTGACCGGGTATGGGACCCGGTGCGGTGGCCGGCTATCACCACCAAACATAAGCCAGCCGCTGGGCACATATTAACCTCCTTTTTGTTTCAGGTAATGTCGCGGGTTGAGTGGCCCTAGCAAGGTGCCTTTTTATGGCATAGGGTTATGTAATCAAATTGCATAACCCCATGACATAAATTGGTCACCGGGGTACTTCTCCTCTGATGGGAAGGCTCATGCAAGTTATGTTGTATGAGTTTTCGACTCAGAAGAGAAATACCTGGCCACTGCAACATTTATGGATTTTCATCCGGTTGGGCGGGTGCGAGGGGGCACCATCACCACCCGGTTGTCCCTCTCTTACTTGTGGGCCATGAGCCGAAGTTACCCTAAGTCCGCCCATTTTTACTTGTTCCACTTGTTCTCTGGATAAGTCATTTCCCCTCTTTGTGGTTGCCTACAATTTTTGCGACTTCGATCGCCTTTCTTTTTGAGACTCCAAAAATTCGTGAATGCGAAATTCTTTTTGTAGTGGGTCCTTGTGCTGGGGGAACGAACCCGCCCCATGACACCGCAATGCTAGCCTGCCAGCGCATTCACGCGTCCCCAGACAAGGGCATTCTCGGCGGAGATCTACACCTTCCTCTGCCGAGGCAGCAGACCATCGCTGCAGTCCTTCACGGACTTGTATTTTAACCATATCACTACAAGAACTCGGTCAAATTTGTTAATAATAGTATATTTTATGAATTTTACATTTTCATAAACACATTCCTCTCCCAGACGCCCTCCTGGACACATCTTCTCTGTTGGCGATTCAATTGTGCACTTGAAATTTAAGCGTTCAGTTTCAACTTATTATCGCCATTTTGGGCGGACAGCTTGAGTGAAGTTTAAAAAAAAATCCAATTTAACGATTCGTAACGTTTATTATAAACAATCTGTCGGAAATTGATGATTCAAAAAGTTTACCTAAATTATAGGATTTATCGGCAAACTTCAGTTAGTACGTTTGTTTATCTACATAGATTGGTGTAACTTGATAACTTTAATATTACAAAAAATAAAAGGTAAAATATGGTTGGGACAGCGTTAAATCCATGCGCAGCCATGAGAGAGGCCACGCGAGAGGATGCCCTGCGAGCTCCGGCCCAAGTAGGGTTAGTGAAACAAGAGCTTCAATGCTTCAACTAAGGCTTCCTTCGAGGAAAACGATATAAAGACAAGAAATGCAAGCTCTGGGCTGCAGAGAATGCAAATGTGATTTTTGAAAGAATATTTGACGGAAAACTTACTAAACTTTCCCTGATCAACAAGAAGGCTAACTACCACGTGTCGGATGGTCAGCAGAGTGGCTTTAAACTTAAAGTTTCTTTGGATCACCAAAGGATGCAAACGATGCGATTGATAACGACACTTACAAACAACACAATCTAAACGCTTTCATACCTGGCAACTTTATGTTTAAATACGGCGTTGTTAGGGACATTGACCTTGATCTCAACCTAACGAAGTTCACCGAACTAGCAAAACCATGTAAAAGAATCGTGAATGAACTAACGGACATCAATATCGCGATTACTGTCAGAATAAATAGTGGGGATCCCAACATCACACTAGAAGAAATCCCAAAAAGTTCAACCATTACACTCTACCTGATTATTGAAAGATCACCTATCATAAAGCCAAAATTGAATGTTTTAAATACAAACCAAGGCAGTGCAAAAATTGTGGCAGACTCCACCCCTTTTCGCAAAGATAATATACTTCTTCTTCTTCTTAGCACTACAACCCCTCTCCAACTGTCTCGTTCCATTGACCGTGTCCTCCAATTTCGAAATCCGAGCAGCGGTGAACTGTCCTTGTCAACTAAGTCAGACCAGCGTTTCCTCGGTTTCCCCACTGCCCGCCGGCCTTCAGTTCTCCCAACGAATATCTTTTTGAGTATCCGTTGTTCGTACATACGATTCATGTGGCCAATTCATTGCAGCTTCCGCAGTCTTATAATCGTTGAGATCTCCGGGTCATCAAAAACTTCATACAGCTCATGGTTGTATCGAATTCGCCATTGGTCTCCGTCTAGCTTCGCTCCGATGATTCGCCTCAGGACCTGTCGCTCAAAGGCATTCAATATATTTGCGGATGCTTGGGTAACGGTCCATGTTTCACACCCATAGCATAAGACAGGTCCTCTCACAGATTTGTATACTTGGAGTTTTGTTTTCCTGTGTATGCAGCTGGTCTTCAAGATCGTCAATACTGAATAAAATATTTTATTTGCGAGCTGTATTCTTCGGCGTATTTCGTATTTTCACTACCCGTTTTCGTTATTTTGGCGCCTAAATACACAAATTTGCCCACATTTTCGATACTGTATTCGCCAAGTGTGATGTTTTGTGTACTTGAGGTATTTTTCCTCGACTGCGTCATGAGCTTTGTTTTATTTTCATTGATTTGTAGCCCTACTAGTTTTGCTTCGCTGTCAAGTTTCAGGAAGAGTTCTTTGGCAGTTGTTAATTACCGTGACAGAATGTTGATGTCGTCTGCATAGGCCACTAGTTGGCTCGAATTGTTTAGTAATGTACCTCGCGTATCGACAGGTAGCTTCCGTATGACGTACTCCAGAGCCAAATTGAATAGCAATGGGGCCAGCCCATCTCCCTGGTTTAGTCCGATATTTGTGTCAAAGGCATTGGAGAGTTGGTTATTGATGCGGACTTAGGAGGTCGTCGACGTCATTGTCATTTCGGTAAAATGGACTGATTTGGCTGGGGTACCAAAGCAAAGCATTATTTGGTATAGTACGTTACGACCAATACTGTCGTATGCTTCCTTGAAGTCAACGAAAATTTGGTGAACGTCTATGTTGAACTCCCAGCACTTTTCAAGTACCTGCTTGACAGTGAAGAATTGGTCTATCGTCGATCTGCCTGCTCTTAAACCACGTTGATACTCCCCAATAATACTGTTGGTGTAGGTTTTTGAAAATATTTTGAATGCCGTACAAAGTAGTGATATGCCTCTATAATTTTCGCACTGTAGCTTGTTACCTTTTTTATGGATAGGGAATATAATTGATTGGCTCCACTCTTTCGGCATATGTTCTTGTTGCCAAATGTGTTGGATGACTTTGAACACTACTGCCACCATATTTGATGAGCTCCACTGGAATCTCATCGATGCCCAATTGTCGTTGTTTAAATCCAATGTGTGTGCAGCAGTCATTCTGTTAATGTCTTTGTTTTTGATGTATCGTTCATGTTCCTTCAGGCGAATTTCAAATGTATGCAAAAAATGAAAAGAGAAAGAGCTTCGATTCTTTTCAACCAAAACCGTACAGCAAACCATAACGAACCGCGTGTAACCTTGGCATATGTCCCTATGATTTCCAACCCTCTTAAAAAGGAATTCAGTAAAGCGAATCTGAAGATTGTACATAACAACACCCGCAAGCTTTGCTCATTACTTGGTTCTAGGAAAGATCACTCTTCGTCAAAACAAAAAAGCAGAATCTACCATGTCAATTGCACAGAATGTGATAAAATAAATATTGGACAAACAAAACGTGCTGTTGAAGTTCGCCCGAAGGAACATGAACGATGCATCAAAAACAAAGACTTTAACAAAGGGATTGCTGCACATGCATTGGATTTAAACAACACAAAAAGACACTACACGGAATCGCTTATAAATAATTTTAAATTGCTAAAAACAGTAACTAATCCGCGAAAACTTGACGCGTATGAATCGTTATTCATGCATATAACGGATAATCTAATTAATATCGACGAAAGCCCAAGAAATTCAAGTTTATTTCAATTGGCTAAATAATGTGTTGACGGTTACTTTTATTTTGCATCGATTATTATATATTATATGGGGTTAACACATAACAGGACAGTAATTTTATATTGACGATAGTCTGATAACAGAATTTTTCATTTTTTTTAAACCGACTAAATTATATAGAACTAATAAGTAGTTTTGCGGATAGCCCTGAAGATGGTCGGCAATACATACCGAAATGCACCCGTGTGTGTTGTAGAATAAAATATCGTTTTTACCATCAAACTCTTGATTTTTATTCTTTTATTAACTTGATCTTCTAGGAGTTGCTTTATTTTGGAGAATCATTTAAACTGAGATTCCTCAAGCTTCCCGAGATATTCATGAGTCTGACAGGGTGACAGGCTGTTTTTGAATTTGTACGTTCTACCGTCGAATAGTTCATAGGTAGTGAGCTTTGTAGCGGAATGGATAAAATTATTATAGGTGGTTATAACTTCATTTAAAGTGTCTTTCGGATCATTTTCGCGGTTTTTTTCGTTGACTTTTCTGTATATTTCTAGTAAAGTTGAATGTAACTTTTTTACTGGTGCGTTACTATTGGTTTGTTGATATGACGTCGTGGAATGATTTATACCAAATTGTCTGCAAAAATCTTTGAATAGGGTGGAGTTAAATTCTGATCCTTGATCTGGAACAACAGTTATTAAATTTTGAGGGGCAACGTGCAGGCTGATATGATGTTTTAGTGTTTTAATAATGGACAAGCTATTTCTTGCGAGTAGTTGGTATGCTACTGCAAATTTTGAGAATTTATCAAAGATGTTTAGGATGTATTGTTTGTTTATCGTATAAATATCCGAATGGAGAATATCCAGCGGTTTGATGGGCGTATGAGGCGTTTGAAATTCTGGTTTGGAGGGACTCCTTTCATATTGGAGAAGTTGGCACTTCTCGCACTTATTTATATTTAATTTGTGTTATTTTGTTCTTTAAGCAAGGGATGTAATAGTCTCTATTGAGATGAGCTAGAGGCTCCTTTATTCCACGATGATTACTTCTCAAATGGTAGTTGTTTATCAGAGCATATTGGTCATCATTTTCAATGATTTCCTTAAGATGGTCAGTGCATCTGACTAATTGATAGCATTCGGATTGTGAAAAATGCGCGTTTTGAATTGTTTTAAAGATGTCATCTGGGGAAAAAATTGCTGTAGTTTTTTTTGGGGAAATTTTTTTAAAGATCTCAGTAAGAGGTACTGAAAGGTCCTGCATTTTAATCATTCGCCTTTGTTTATTTCTGAACGGTGTTTCAACGGAGATTGATGGTCGTCTATCAGTTCTTTCTAGGACTAGTTGAAGCGAAAACTCGTTTAAAGGCCTTTCTGAAATTGGGATACCTGTATTCATATCTTCTTCTGCCGAATGTGTTGCGGTACATCTTATGCTTTAAGCTGAAATGTTTGAAGGTGAGTCTGTGGTTTCGTTATTGTATATTTCTATAGACGCTGCCTTGATGTTTGTTGGTGTTTTTATTCTACTTAGATAATCAGCATTACTGTTTTCGCAACCCTTTTTATAAATGATCTCATAGGCGTTCTCTTCAAGTTTAAGCCTCCAATGGATTAATCTGGAATTACGGTCTTTTAGAGTCATTATCCATGAGAGTGATTTGTGATTCGTTACGATTTTGAATTTTCTTCCGAACAAATATGGTTGGAAATATTTGGTGGCCCATGCAATAGCCAAAAGTTCATTTTCTATCGTGCAATAATTTGTTTCTGAGTCATTTAAGGTTCTACTCGCGAAACAAATGGGACAATCACTGCTGATAGGTCCTTGTGACAGAACAGCCCAATCGCAAGATTGTTTGCGATGGTTGTTAAAATAAAGGGCTTACTACTTGTAAAATAAGGATTGGGTCATTCATAAGGAGATTTTTACAATCTTCAAAAGCGCGTACGTAGCAATCACTTAGATCTATGGTGCGTCCTTTTTTAGGGTTTTGTACAATAATTTTACAAAACCCTACTAGTTTCGCGACCAGTCTGTCCGCCTGTCCGTCTGTCCGTCCGTCCGTCCGTCCGTCCGTCCGTGTGTCACAGCAGTTTTTCTCGGAAACTACATAAGCTAGAAACATCAAATTTTGTGTGTAGGTGTGAAGTGGTGATCTCTTCAAAGTTCAACTACAAAAAAAAATTTATAAGGTATTTAAGGGGGGTCTCCCCATATAGGAGAGTGACCCCCCGAAAAAAAAATTCCATTGAAGGTTGCCGATATGGGTATCAAATGAAAGGTCTTGATGAGAACTTTTCAAAACAGGTCTTAATTTGACAAAATTTGCTTCGAGGGGCGCACAGGGAGGGGAAATACACGAAAAATTTGTGTCCCCCCCCCCTCGCGATTGGACACCTGTGATCCGAAAAATCTGAAAAAATCAGGGATGTAGGCCTTGGTGCGTACAACAACAACAAATACGTGAGAAGTCGCAATTCACTCAACTTTGTTAGTAATAGTATGATTTATCGATTTGATGTTTTCTTGAATAAAATCTTAACGGTACCCTTAAATTCAATGAAATTCAGTACGTAGATGTCTATTTATAAGATTGATCTATCCTGAAAGTTTCATAAAGATTAAATCACATTTAGCGAAGTTATAGCGGTTTGAATTTTCCTGTTTTACTATGGAACAATATGCGCTGCATGTATTACTATGGCAACATATGGCTATGGAACAACGTGCGCTTTTTACCGACTCAGACACTACAGTTTTGCTAGGATTTGCATGAAAATTTCAAGAATGATAGGTGTCATGTATATCTTTGAGAATCGGTTCAGCTAGTAGTATCAGTAATCGTAAAACAAGATAGTGGCTGTTTTAAATGCGAAGATTGAATAATTTGGAGTTTTTTTCCCAACTTCAACGTTTAAGGTGCATGCTTTGAACACTTGATTCAATTTAATGAATGACTGAAGATGAGTACCTACAATTAATGCTCATAAGTGAAACAAGTCAAGGAGGTGGGAGAGAGCTCCTAGCAAAAGGGTTTTGTAACCATTCTAGGATTCGAAAAAATTGGCCATGAATCGATGATTTCAGCACAGGAGAGTGGCCCCTGAAAAAAAAATTCATCAAACGTAACCGGTATGAGTATAAAATGAAAGTTCTCATGGGAGCTTTTCAAAACAGTTGTTAAACTGTCAGTTTTTGCTACAGTGGGGGCACAGGGGGGAAATACATGAAAAATGTGTTTCCTCCGTCGCGGATGGACATCTGAAATAATTATCAAGGGAGATATTTATGGATATAACAATACCAAACACCTCAAAAGTCGAAATTCATTGAACTTTGTTAAAAATATTATAATCTTGGCATTTCATATTTTCCCCAATAAAATCGTCTTTGACATGTTTCTTGATTTGATTCGATCTGGTGACTGCATTTAGTAAATTGAATACAAAACCCTTCTGACATGAGCGTAGGTCTGTTTACCCAACTTGTTCAAATATTCTTTGTCAAGGGTTTGATCAATTCTACGATAGTATATAGCAAACCAAGATAAGATTTAATCTCATTTGGCGTTTTTGGTATAAGATTTCTGACAGCATGATTCGATGACTTGAATTATTCATCCAATATAGTACTTGTATAAGAAATCGTTCAAATTTACCCAAATTGTTCGTACATTTTTCCACTTTCGGGACCTCCTGATGCAAGAATTGACTTTTTTGTTTTAGACTCAGAAATTTCTAATCAAGACCTTTTACTTGATGCTCCACCCGACTTACGTTTAAAAAAAACTTTTTAGGGGCCACTTCAGCATTAGAGGGGACCCCTTTAAAAAATTTGAAAAATTTGATAAAACCTTAACTTTTGAGAGACTACTGCTTCTGACCTTTCCATAAAGTTTGAGCTTTCCAGCTCCCATAGTTTCTGCTGTGACGCACGGACCGATGGACAGACGGACGGACGTATAGACAGGCAGAAAGATAGGATGGAATTGATAGTGGATCTACTCGCTACCAGCGTTTAGGTGGTGTGGAATCAATTCTGAGTCTAAAATGAACGTAAGTGGAACTACTACTACTACTAAAATTTCAACGTAAGTTTTTGAATCATGACCATACAGAAATGAATTAATTAGAAGAAAAGTGAATTTAGTTTGAAGAGTAAAATTGGTTTGAGTTGTAATTATTGAATAATTTTTTTTTTCTTGAAAGGCCATCGGGCCTTGCTTTGGTGGGCTCACACAACAAGAAACAAGTTGGGTAGACAGACCTATGCTCATGTCAGAAGGGTTTTGTACTCAACTTACAAAATGCAGTAATTAGCAACGAATAAAATCAAGAAACATGTCAAAGACGATTTTATTGGAGAAAATGTGAAATTCGAGGATCATACTATTATTAACAAAGTTGAAAGAATTGTGACTTCTGAGGTATTTGTTTTACTTATACCCATAGATATCTCCCTTGATAATTTTTCCAGATTTTTTAGAAACGCATTTTTCATGTATTTCCCCCCCCCCCCCCCCCCCCCTGTACCCCCACTGAAGCAAAAACTGTCAGTTTAAGAACTGTTTTGAAAAGCTCTCATAGAGAACTTTCAGTTGATATTCATATCGGCATCCTTTCATGAAAATTTTTCAGGGCCCACTCCTCTGTACTGTAATCATCGATTCATGGCCTATTTTTTCGAATCCTAGAATGGTTACAAAGCCCTTTTGCTAGGAGCTCTCTCCTGCCTCTTCGACTTGTTTCATGATACCTAGCATTCATGCAAATCCTAGCAAAGCTGTAGTGCCTAAATCGATAAAAAGCGCATATGGCTCCATAGCCATATGTTTCCATAGTAATAAAGGGCATATTGTTCCATAGTAATACAGGAAAATTCAAATCGCTATAACTTCATTAAATACTATTCGATCTTTATGAAACTTTCAGAAAAGATCAGTCTTATAAAAAGCCAATCGTTTGCTAAATTTTATTGAATTTAAGGGTACCGTTTGGATTTCATTCAAGAAAATATAAAATCGACAAATCATACTATTACTAACAAAGTTGAGTGTATTTCGACTTCTCATGTATTTGTTGTTGTTGTACTCATTAAGGCCTACATTCATGATTTTTTTCAGATTTTTCGGATGGAAGGTTTCCAATCGCGAGGGGGGGTACGCGAAAAGTTCGTACACTTCCCCTTCCCCTGTCCCCCTCGGTAACAATAAGGCAATTTTAAGACTTGTTTTGGAAAGATCTCATTAAGACCTTTCCAATGACACCCTACTCGACTACCAATGGTGAAAAAATTTTTTTGAGGGGTCACCTCCCTATACGGGGAGACCCCCTTAAACATCTTTGAAAAAAATTTCCACCCTTGAACTTTCAAGAAGTCACCACTTCTGACCTTTCCACATAGTTTCATGACTGTAGCCTCTATAGTTTCGGAGAAAAAGTGCTGTGACATACAGACGGACGGACGGACGGACGGACGGGCGGACGGACGGACGGACGGACAGACGGACACAGGTCGTGATTGCAATAGAGTTTTGTATTTTAGTACAAAACCCTAAAAAGTGAACTGGCCTGCGAATATCAAATACACAAAATAATTATGATTATATATGGAGCGAAAATGATTTTTTCTTTACGAGGGAAATTACTGTTGAATCAGCCTCTAGTATAATTGTTCTTACAAAAAATGATTTGAAAAGTGGTTTAGATTACGCAATTGAAGTGGTAGTGTACGATGGAAATTTCCGAGTGGGTAAAAGATAATATTGAAAATTTCTCTGGCAGACTGGAGATTCACTAGCGGCTTGGGTGGATCGAGGGCAAGCGAGATGGCACCCACGTCCGTCTTCGGCAATCGAAGTTGAGGCCCAAAGGATCTCTGCCGGAGTACACTAATTAACTATGGTAACAAATCCGATCAACAATAGTTTTTGCTTCTTCAGACTACTTGCTGAAATAAGCCATCGCCATAAAAATGCATCGATTCTTACATTTGGTCTCAGAAAAAGGACCTATGATGTCTGCAGCAATCCTTTTGAAAGATCCATTTTGTAATGTTGCATTTTGAACTAGATTTTTCAGCTTGGTCTTTTGATAGCGGCATAAGTAACATATTTTCCGCACTAGTTTTCTATGGTTTATTTCGCATTAAAATTGCCCCATACCAAATGCTCTTTTTATATTTTATCATGATTCTCTCTCTTCTTTTATATTTGACCGAAGTATGAAATTACATCACATAGGTTTTGGTATTTATGGACTCTCACTCATGCTTAAGCACCAATCCTTGCATATGAGGTGAGCCCTGCTGCACCTAATTTGCTTGGAAAGTGAAATTTCTGTAGGAGATGTCCCACAATTCTAGTTTTTATTTGTGTTTTTTTAATGTTTATCCTTTGTATGGAAAGCATGTCTTTTTCTTCTTCTTAATGTATTTATTAGTTAAAACTCTGTTTGCATGGTCACTAAGATAGTACATTTACATTTGAGTGCAGCTGTTATAAATTGTTACATCTATGCAACTACCTTGCCTTTGTTGGCGTGGTGATCGCACCTCATCACACGAACCTTGATACCTAGGGGGGAAAAAGCGCATTCCTTTAGAAATAAGAAGAACCTTTATTGTCGTTTTATTAAAGCAATTTTTTATTCTCTTTTAACGTTCAAAACTTGTTTGAAGTTTCTGGGACTCGTTTCCCCGGTAGCGCTCGAATCCTGGTTGCCACCGTTCGCCTGCTTCTACGCTCCTCCTTGATTTGCTTCTTGAGAGCCCTGGCCCAGGCCGTGAAGAACTCCCGCTCCTCGTCAGAAATCACGCCTCTCGTGAGGCGCCGTAGGTTGCCCAGCTCCTGCCGCAGCCATACGCGTCTACCCCTACGCTTCGTTTCCTCCGGTGTCTCCCTGTCCGCTACGTCCAACGGGGCTGTCAGGCGGGCTAAGTAGGTCTCGAGGGTGATTGATCGTCGCGTGCCTTGAGAGGGATTCCAGGGGTGGGCTCCGGGGTTGGCCTCGGTTCCTGGGTTGGCTCCCTTTTCCTTGGGTACCTTGGTATTGGTCGGGGGCCCGCTAACGGAGCAGCACGGAGCGCCTCTTCCAGGCTGGGCTTAGTGCGCCTCGCTTCCAGAGTTCTGGTGTTGCTGACAGGTTACTCGTCTGGGTGGTTGGGTCCAGTAAGCGCGGCCTGAAAATAGACAGAAAGGGGGTTCCAACCGGTCTTGGTGCGCCCCGCAGCTAATCCGAGCTTGTAACCTTCGTACCATTGTTCGTATACAGTGGTGCACGCGGATGTAAACTGGGAGCAGAGCTTCACCGACTCCGAGCACTCCGTTTCCCGTGGATGCCTTCACTGTCTACGTAAAAGAAAAGAATCAGAATGGTTGTTAAGTGAAAGACTATTACTAAACGTGAATTAGTCATTTAAAGGCTAAAACCAAGGTTTCACCGGCTTGGGCCTAAAGAAACTCCGTTTCAGCTCATTAAAGACTATTTCCGAAATTTGATCTGTAGTGTAAGATTAATACTCTACGCTTAATTAACCATTAGATGGCTAAAACCAGAGTTTCACCGGCTTAGGCCTAAAGAAACTCAGTTTTAGCTCATCAGAGATCGTTTCTCAGATTCTACTTTAAATATGGGTTGGCTAAAACCAGAGTTTCACCGTTGGCGTTGCTTTGCGGCGAACTTCTGATGAGGGTTTCCATCTTGGCGAACTCTCGTGTGACTTGCGTAGGAAAAACTGCTTCTTTTCCCAATTCGCCACTAGCTTAAATACAAACAAATTGCTTGCATTGCTAGTGAGAGTCGTAGACCTTCGATCCAGTTAATCCGCAAAACGCTGAGTTTGTAGATGTGCTAATTCCCCTTAACCTGCTTTACAAATTCATTCCTCTCTTGTTCTTCAGGAACAATCTTGTTGTATGAAAAGGAACGCTAGCTCCAATCTCATGCTTTTGGCTCTATTCTTCCTCATATATCTGAATACTCGACGAATTCTCCCCATACAATTTCTAAGTTGGTTGTCGCGGCGAATTGGTACTCAGATGTGCGGATTGCGCATAGTACACACATTCAACTGTATACATGTACTCCAAATGCTGTCAACATGGCAATTGTATGGACTACCATGTATGCGTGTGGAATTTGCCGCAGGGCCAATTTAGCGACTTGACCAATAAAGCCCAAGATATAAGTTCTTATATACATGAAATTGCGACTATGTACTCTGTTTAGGGTGTCGCTGTTCCCTAAGTTTGGGCGGTGAAGCATACATTGCTTGTTGGCTCGCGCAATCAATGGTTGGAATTGTGAATAACTGTTATGAATTTTGTTGTAACGTGTCGTAAGCGAGGCATGAGGGCGTGATTAATTGTCATGGATTTCTGAGCAATTGTATTCGATTGTTATCGTAACACACCTGCCCTATTCTGTATAGAATCTAGGAGCCATATATCGGTAGTCTCTTAATCCATTTTGCTATTTGACCTTTTGGATTTTTGAAGATCTAATGCCAATAAAGCGCACGATAGTCTGTTTGTAGGAAACACTTTTGTTTATAGATATACCCTTTTGGTCACCCAGTAATTCCGCTCTTGCTTAGAGAGTGCATTGCTATAGAAGACGACATATTTTTCTCTGTTGTGGATTTCCAAAAGTCCATAGCTCAAATTTCAACGTTGCATGGATCGGTATTTATAATGCAAGATTTTCTGGGAATCTGATAAGTTAGAACAGGAATATTAAACAGTGGAGCAGTGGACAGTGAAATCAGATTGGATACTGAGCTTCTTCAGAAAGAACCAGTGATAAACTTATTCATTTCATCTTTTTCATATCCTCTTTCATCATATTCCGAAAGGAGAAAGGATATGGATTGGTACCGTAGCCACACTCACAACACAAATATTCAAATTAATTATTATTTTTTTTTTTCATTTTTATATATTTTTTAATTTTGTTAGTAATATTATTATTAACAATGATCAAGACACATAATCTAACTATTGGATTGTAGGATAGCATACACATATAACCAACTAGAGGATATGTGACGTTAGTAACTAAAAACAAGAACAAAAAAAGAAGAAGAAGAAGCTCTTTTCGTATTACTTTCAAAATTTTCCAACAATTTTACTCTTCTATCAAATTTTGCAACTTCCCAGTCAGCAACTAAAGGCTGCTGGTGTAAGGGAAGTTATGTAATGTTCAAAATCTTAAAGCTTATTGAATAAAAAAAAAAACAAAGAACAAAAAAAAAAAAACAATATAAATTAAATTTAATCAGGATCGCAAAACATGACTCCTCAGATTCTCCAAACCTCAACAGTGTATTTCCTAAGTAACTTCTTAAATATTGGAAAGACTTTAACCTTTTTTAACTCAGTTGGTAATGAGTTATATACTTCCATTGCTAATCTAACAGGGTCGCTATGTTTTCTTTTAGTTCGAGCAAACAACAACTTAAGATAATCATTATATCTTGTATTATAAGAATGAATGTCACAGTGTTTGATTAGCTAGACACCCGATTTCATTTCAGAATTAAGTATTCTGAAAATAAATTTAGCTTTTTCCATATATATCATCTGCCTGATACTAAATTTCTTCGTTAGTGGATAAAGGGTAATACTAGGGGTCAGTCTATCCAAGCCATGCATAGCCTTGACAATCTTATTCAGCATTCTATGAATTGAATCAATGTTCGATTCCGAAGTATGACACCAATTCATAATGCCATAAGTAATCAAATGCAAAACATGAGCATTATAATTTAAGTTTTTAAGACCAATATCTAAGTAATTTTTACACCTAAACACCCTAATCCAAAAAAACCAATTTCGATTTCAGACTACTAATCTGTTGAGTCCATGACAATCTATCATCTATGATAAAACCTAGGTATTTCCACGATGCTACACGCTCAATACTTTCATTGAACATTTTAATGTCCAACACAATATCTGCTTTGTTTAGTTGTTTTTTTTTTTGTGGTAGGGAGGTGAAGGCATTTACGCCCGCCGAGTCTGGCAGTGTGGGACTCCCATGGAGGATACTCTTGGGCTACCCACTAAACACCTCCCCTGTCAATCTGAGAACCTAGCCTGGAACCGTTTGACACATTACTTCGGGCCAGGTCTCGTTTTGTTACGCCGTGAGGCGCCTTCAAGCTGGGGAGTCCCTTTCCTAGCGGGAGGGGAGAGGGGAAGAGGAAATGCCAGAAGAGCGATCCCCCAGCCCCAGCGCCTCCGGCTGCTGTGAGTCCCTTTTATATTTTAGGACTGCCCGAGCATAATGTGCCACCTGGTTCCATTTGTCAACCGATTCGAGCATCACCGCAACTATATTATCCGGGGTGAGCTCTCCCGTCTCCCTGTAGAGTTCCCTTCGCAGCCTGGCCCATTTTGTACACGCAAAAAATGTGTGACAGGCATTATCCTCCTCTCCTGGGCAAAACCGACAATCGGGAGACCGTGACTTACCGATCTTGTGCAGGTAAGACTGAAAACACCCGTGCCCGCTGTAAAGCTGGGTAAGATAGAAGTCAGTCTCACCATGCCTTCGATTTAGCCACGGTCTCACATCTGGGATGAAGCGCGCAGTCCACCTTCCCTTCGTGCAATTCCCCCAAGACTGCTGCCAATCGTTGAGCGAGCGTTGTCTCTCCTCGCGGACAACCATCTCCCTCGCATCCTCGTTTTGGCGCAGGTAAATAGCGCGGAGCTCTCTAGCAAGGAGGGCGACAGGTATCACGCCTGCAATCACTCTCAGCGCCGAGTCGGAGACTGTTGGATTCGAAGATGCAATTCTCAGTGCTCCTCTTCTCTGTACCTGTGCCAATCGTTTTCGGTATACCTCCTTGCTGAGAGCGTCGCCCTATACTTCTGCTCCGTACAGTAGCACTGAGCCTACAGCACTCATCAAGAGGCGTCTTCTTGATGGGCTGGGTCCCCCTACGTTGGCCATAAGTCGACTCAGGGCCGATATTCCCGAAGCAGCCTTCTCAGCCGTTGCCCTGATTTACTCAGAGAAACTCATCTTCGAGTCGATCAGTAGCTCCAGGTACTTCACCGTTGGCTTCGATTCGATTTGTATGTCTCCAATACTGATCATCCTTACTCTAGGGATTCTCTTTTTTGTCAAGATGACCACTTCGGTTTTCTCCAGTGCTAAACTGAGCCCGCGAGCAGTCATCTAGTCCCTCACTCGGCGCATTAGCATACCTAGCCTAAGTTGCGCTTGTTCAACGGTGCGTCCGGCGACCAGAGCCGCAACATCATCCTCAAAGCCGACCAAGCGCGACTCATCTGGCATCTCAAGTCTCAGTAGCCCGTCGTAAGACACGTTCCACAGGTCCGGACCAAGGATAGATCCCTGGGCAACACCCGATGTAATTTCCATCCTTCGTTGGCCCTGTGTCGTGTCATAGAGCAGGCTTCGGTCCTGTAGGTAGTTCCTCAAAAGCCGCATTAGATATTCTGGAACTTGAAAAGAGTTTTCCAGCATGTCCAGAATAATCTAGCGGAGTTGAAGGCATTCCTGACGTCGAGTGTCACCAACAGGACGATCCGTTGCTTGGTGCGACTATATGCCTCTGCCTTTTGGACCACGCTCACCACCTCTGCAATCGCATCAATGGTAGAACGTCCTGCTCTAAAGCCGTTCTTCCGAGGAGATAGGTTCCCAGCAGCACGAATTGCGTCAGTGAGTCTTCCCTTGATGAGTTTCTCTAGCACTTTCCCAGCCGTGTCTAGCATGCATAACGGGCGGTATGCAGACGGTGATTCGGGATTTCCCTTCCCCTTGCTGATCAGCACGAGCCTCGCCACCTTCCATCGTACCGGGAAAACCCCGTCTCGTAGGCAAGCGTTGAATGTGCTGAGCAGCAAGTCAGGACAATGGTGATAGACGAGCCGCAACGCCTCAGCTGGAACACCATCTGGAACTGGAGCCTTCCTCGCTTTCAAGGAGAGGACTGTCTCCTCCAGTTCCAGCTGTGTGAAGAGTGGGCACTCTACTGCTGTTTCACCACCACGGGATGGGCAACGAAGAGTCCGCGCACTATCGCGTCCATCTTTTCCGCGTCATGTATACAAGGCTTCCGTAGGGCACCAAGTTTCCCCATGACCAGCTTGTAACCAAGACCCCACGGAGCCTTGTTCACATTGTCCACTAGGTCTTGCCAGCAGCGAGCCTTGCTACTGTTGATCAGTTTGCGAAGGCATTTCCTGGCCGACTTATATGCTGCCACCTGGTTGCATGCCTCGTCACGGTTCCGCGCCCGTTGAGTCTCACGCCGAAGCTTGTGACACTCCCTCCGCTTTTCAGCGATTTCAGTAGACCACCAGTACACTGGGGGCTTGCCGTGCCGGGGTCTTCGACGGGGCATAGAAGCGCAGCAAGCAGTCGTGATTATGCTCATAGTAGATTTCACCACGTCTTGAGCTGCCAGTTCTTCCGTCCCCTTCGGAGCTCCCTGCAGCGGCTCACCTGCTGTGAGAACCTTGACGAACCTCTCGACGTCCATTCTTCCAATGTTCCATCCAGTTGTAGAAGGCCGAGAGCACGGACGGTGGGATATAGCATTACTTATCTCAAGCAGAATGCACTGGTGATCACTGGCTGAGTAGTTCTCTAATACTTTCCAGTAGTGTATCCTTCGTACTAAGTACTCCGAGGCGAATGTCACGTCCGGTATGGTTCCCTCACAGCCAATACGGCGGAAAGTCGGCGTATTTCCGGAGTTTAGTACGACGAGGGCCACCCTGGCCACCATTTCCAGGATTCGTTTTCCCCGCGGATCCGTCTGAGGCATGCCCCATTCGATTGCTTTAGCATTGAAGTCGCCCCCCACGAGCACTTTACCCTCTGCGTTCGAGGCAGCGCCCTCCAGAGCATTAAACTTGGCTTGGAAAGATGATATCGGCTCGTTAAGCATTAGGTACACACTAAAGAAGGTGATCCCTGAGCACCGAGCCCACACGAAACCATCCCCCCGTCCACAACTCTCCACTTGAAAGTCACTGTTCCGAACCCAGATAGCGGCAGTACCAGTTTCATCAGAATACCATATTGCAGGATTTTTATTAAGGTGTTGCTCACTCAGCAGCAAGAAGTCGGCTTTCCTGTCCCTCGCAAACTGCTCAAGCAGATTTTGGGCGGTTGAACTGCGGTGTAGGTTTAGCTGCAGGATGCGGGTCATCGAAGCTCTGATTTGGCCTTGGCTAGGGCCTCCTGAAACACCCGACATTTTCCTGATCCCAAGACGTGTCCAAAATCAGGTTTTGGATCAGCATCCTTGCAAAGAATACAGTGTGCCTCCTTCGTACACTCTTTTAACATAGGGAACTCCTATCGGGTCCTTTGCATACTTGTGTGGTGTGACCATAACCAAGGCGTTTGAAACATTGAAGAGGCGTTGCTCTTCGCCGTATCCTACAGACAACCCACCCTATTCGTACTTTGCCCTTGTTCAAGAATTGTTCGGCGTCCTTTTCTGTCAAGTCAACTATGGCCATGCGTTGTCCCCTGTAGTTTTCTGGTGTCAGTCTCGCTTTGATCCTTCCCACGCTAGGGAACTCCCTTTTGATGGCCTCTTCTACCTCGGCCAGATCCGTCACGCAGTCAATGTCCCGTATTTCGATCGTTGCCATGTTTAGTTGTTTAAATAGCATAAACTTGGACTTTTTAATGTTTAAAGTTAACTTATTCCCTAACAACCATGACCCGTACTCCTTTAAATCGTCATTTACTTTTCGTTCTAATGCACTAGGAGAGAAATCCGAATATAATAGCAAGGTATCTTCCGCATAGACAATATATTTGCCCTTCAAATTAGAAAAATAAATATTATAAATGTATAAAATAAATAAAGTTGGACCCAATATGGAACCCTGTGGAACGCCTATGTTGATTTTATATTTATCACTCATTTTCTGATTCAAGCAAACAGCAATTGTTCTGTCCTTCAGGAAGCTTTCAAACAAATTCAAAGGAGTGCCTCTTATTCCTAGTTCACTTAAGCATTGAAGCAGAATCGAGTGATCAACAGTGTCGAAGGCCTTCGCTAGGTCAACAAATATTGCTGCAACATATTTACCTACATCTAGTTCGTTGTTGATGAACTGTAAGGTATCAGTAATAGCAGATGTCGAAATACCATCACTACCAGCCAAAGAGTTCTTTAAAGAGTTAATGCATAACAATACTTCTTTAGTATTGGTAGGCTGTTTAATACATTTTTTTTAGCTGATCTAATCAAAGAGTTAACCCTATTCTTTTGTACCTTGTATTTCTGGTTCAATATAGGATCATCCTGGCAATTTTTTAGTCGATTAAATAAATTTTTCTTCCTCCTAATTTCCCTAAGAATATCACCAGTTAACCAATTATTACTCCTAGTTCGAATCATTCTGATGGAAGTAGCTGCTTCTTTTGCATTTTGCATTATTTTTATCATTTCAGAAATAGATATATAATCATTATAGGCCGTACATTTGCTTCTAACCAATTCAATGAATTTAATTTTATCAAAACTATAAATTTTCTTCTTAACCATAGGAGATAACAATTTTTTAATTCCTTCCAAAGTAATAAATAAAGTGCTATGGTCAAGTTCCGGCCAATCATTATATTTAATACTAAAAGTTGCTAACTGCCTGCTTAATGTAGAGACAACATGATCAAGGAGAGAGGCACGATTATCAGTTATTCTAGTTGGAAGGTTATTCATTACTGTTGCTCCATTTATAAGTAGCATATCTAAATAGTTTATACTGCAATTGCTATTTTTATCCAAAATATCTATATTAGAGTCAGCTACAACCACCAGGTTTCCATAATTCTGTAATATACTGTCCAAATATTCAATTAGCTCATAACTATTTTCATTGGGGGCCTTATAGAAAGTACAAATATTGATAACACCTCTATCGCTTTCAAGAGAAATAACTAAAATGTTACAATAACTATCAACCAGTAGGACTTTATACCTTATTCTTTCCTTGATGTAAATTGCAGTCCCACCTCCTTGGGAGTGATCTCTGCAATTATATACGGCATTATAACCATCAAGATTATATAGATTGACTTCGTTACTACAAATCCATGTTTCGTTTAAAATTATAACATCCAGATTCTCACGCAAACTACAAAACACCTCAAGATCTATAAACTTATTCCATAAACTTCGAATATTAGCATAAAATATACTTAAATTGGTGGCAATTCTCATATTTCAGATAAGTAGTTAATCTTCCTATGGAAAGTTTTAACAGCCTTGAGGTGCTCAGGACAATCTTTATGAGAAGTTGGATACGAAACATTCTTATTATTCACCAGCAGACGATTCGAGCATTTCGAAACCTGAGATTTACAATCTTTTGTGCTATGATGTTCCGCACAATTGGCACAAACCTCTATTTGACTTCTACATCTCAGAGCAGCATGACCGAACTTCTGACACTTATAGCATCTTCTGACCGTCAGCTCTTCTCTGCAGTAGTGAGAGTTGAAGTCAATATTTATGTATGTATCTACCAGTCTCCTAAATAATCCTCCCGGAACTTCAAATATCATCGAAAATTTCTCATTTTTTCTACTTTTCCAGCATTTAACAACTTTCAAAATACCATCAGGTATATTCGGATTAAGGGCCTTAATCTCAACCAGGAATTCATCACTGTCAAAAGACCTTTCCAGCCCATGCACTATAAGCCTAGGGTTCAACTCGTTAGTACGCTCCACATAGAACGACTCACCTAGACATTCCTGCAAAGAACCGGCAAGATCCTCTGAATTGATTGAGCTGTCAGTCTTGAGAATAATTCCCCCATCTGACAATTCCTTCTTATATGTGATAGGAATTTTAGCAGCTGCAGGTTTAAAAGACTTCTTAATTTGCTGCATTGTATGATCAGCAGATTGTTTAGATTTTGGACGGACTATTACTCCTCCGTTGAATTTGGGCGATCTTTTTGTCGGAGGGTTAGTCAAAGGAGCTGAATACGACACTGGCAGACACCGGCTCTTTTCTGAAATTTGCTTTTGTAAATCAATAATTCTGTGGTTTAGTGTGGAATTGGAATCGACTAAATCGGCAATTTTTTCAATAATATCACTATTGCCTTCTTTCGCAAGTGGAACTTTGCATTTTATTGCCTTTGCCGCAGAGGCCTTATCACTGGGACAGACCCAGAACACCCACTTGGTACCATTTTTCACGGCATTATAGATTTCATCAGGCATCTGAATGCAGCTGGTATGAAACCACTTGCCACACACTCCATCACACTTCATCGCAGGATCGTTGGTCCGAACCGCTTTACCACATGAGCCACACTTGCTGGACATTTCAAGTGTAAATAAATTTCAAGTGAAAATAAATTTTAGAAGGGAACGAAATCAATAATTTCCACACACCTGTTGAGGTTATGAAAATCAAAATTCAATAAAATCTAAAATAGTATACTCAGTTTTCAATTCCTTCTATAGGATACTAATCCACTTTCACAGAAAATCCACTTTTCACAAGAATAATTATTAAAATTTCTTCAAAAATGCTTAAAAATTTGATTTTACTTTGGATGTAAACAAAGTAGCACTTTGACACTTGACTTCTTCTTCTTCTTTTTTTATTACATCAGGACAGCTAAAGCATTTCTCACGTTTATGTTTGTCCTATGATATTGATCAGTTCTTCTCAATCTCAACTTTTCCAGAATCAGAATTCCTTCCTTGGGAGAGATGATGTCTCCCTGGTATTTTACTTCAGTTTAGAAAAGTGCACATATACTCGTATCTGCTTTCAATTTAAGGTGTTCTTCTTAAAGCGTCTGGAACACCACTTTAGAGTTTCCACAATAATCATTCGATGTTTCTCCTTACATAATAACATCGTCCGAATAGACTTGGCATGATTTCCACGGTCAAACGTTGCTGAATCATTTCTTTAATTTACAATGGACCGATCCCGGTGAAGAAAACCGCCTTTGATCGATCGTTTGGCCAGATTTCTATTTACGAGTAACTAATATTTAAGTCCAACATGGAGAATGATTGAGTCTTTTACATTTCATACAAATTGCAACTAGTTCTGGGTAGATGGAAGCTGCTTTTCTTGGCCAAATTATTCAGCTTTCAATATTCCACATAAAATTAAGTGCTTCCTTCCTTCTTTTTCACATGAATCAACGGGGGCGCCCAGGGAGTTTTGGAATTTTCAATTAGCCCATCTTTCTTCGTCTTCTTCTTCTTCTTCGTAGCACTACGGTCCCTCTCGCGCCTTCGCTTCCTGCGGATAGGGCCTCCAACTGTCTCTGTCCGTTGACCACGTCCTCCAATTTCGAAATCCGAGCAGCGATGAACTGTCTTCATCGATCGAGTCAGATCAGCGTTTCCTCGGCTTCCCCACAGGTCTCCGGCCTTCATGATCACTATCATTTCTGTGATCTTTGCTTGCTTTCCTAATGGGAGGTGCTTTAGTGGTTGACGAATGGGTTTTGCATCTTGAAAATAAATGAGGAAATACCAGTCTAGTCAAATGGATCGTAAGACAAGTTTCTGCCCCTTCAAATTGGCTCTTTCTTGGTTTTTTGCTAGAAAGCAGGACGCGCATGTATTGTTGATGCTATGAATTGATACTTGGTTGTCTCAATTCTTTCTCTCGATAAATTCTTTGGGTAGCCTATTTTGTTACTTCTATTGTTACAGCGAAAGGCATTGCTTTAGAAAGTGCATTTTTTAGGGTTTTGTAAAATTATTCTACAAAACATTGCCAAATTTGCATCCTGTCTATCCACCTCTCCATCCGTCCGTGTGTCACAGCGCTTTTTCTCCCAAACTACTAAAGCTAGAAACATCATATTTTGTATGCAGGTGTAAAGTTGTGATCTCTTCAAAGTTTGCCTATAAAAATTTTTTATAAGGTATTTAAGCATTAAAGGTAGCCCATATCGCTATCAAATGAAAGGTCTTGATAACACTCAAAACAGGTCAAAACAGGTCTTGATTTGACACTTTTTGCTTCGAAGGGCGCACAGGGAGGGGAAGAACACGAAGGATTTGAGTCCCTCTCCCTCGTGATTAGACACCTGTGATCCGTAAAACCAGAAAAAAATTATGGAGGTAGGTGTTTATGAGTACAACAACGGCAAATGCCCTAGAAGTCAAAATTCAATTTTCTCCAATAAAATCGTATAGTTATTTGAGTAGTCCTACAAAAGGTCCTTAAACTTTGTAAGTTTGATGAAAATCGGATAATATGAACGGAAGTTATAGCCACTTGAATTTTCTCCAATTACAACAACAATAACACATGATTTTGGTATTTTATGAACTTTACATCGAATCAGTCACTGCAGTTTTGAGTTGATCTTCTTCAAATTTTCAAATACTGTTAATAACATAAACATTTTTGGGAATTTTTGATGTGAGTGATTTTTGTTGGTTTGCAATAAAATGGCGTTGAAAACAGAAAAACAATAGATTTTGTTATAAACGTGCACATCTCTTTGACATATTTCTTGACCTTATTTGTTGCTGGTGACTGCATTTGTGTGAAGTTGAGTACAAAACCCTTCTGACATGAGCGTAGGTCTATCTACCCTACTTGTTTACAGTGGTTCAAGTTGCTCTCAAGAGATTTATATCCAATAAAACACAGATAAATGATTCAGTTGTGAACTGGCTAATTATGTCATCTCTCTCAGTTGAATATGACAGATGAGCTAGCCGTTCGATCTCTGAATAGAGTTGCTGCATAGTCTTTTCTTTCTGAACTCTAGTATAAAGTTAGATGGAGAAGATTTCTTGGTTATGGCCATCTCTATAGCCCGACCTGAATAAAATATTGCCACTCTTTTTTGCTAGTATGGTTTTTTTGTTTAAGTCTGACTTTCATCTCCCATTTCTTTATTCAAGAAGACGCAAATGAAAACGACGAAAACACAGAAGGCTTTTTGACAGCTGCTAAAGGCTAATCTTCTATGTTGAATATGACCTAAAACTAACTTTAACCCTCGGATTTAATCATTGCTTTCTTACCCAGGCCCAAAAACGGAAACAATACGTCACGTCCAGTGGCGGATTGAGATAGTTCGCCGCCCTAGGCAGATGCAGAAAAGTGCCGCCCTTTCCAGAAAAAGTTGATTAACTTTTTTTTTGGTCATCATTTTTTCGAAAAAGTAGCGTTATATCTAGTGTAAGTAGAGTAGTATATAAGTATACGGTATGTGAGATGTGTATATTCCAGAATATATCCCATTTCAGGTTAGTTACGATAAATAAGTTCAGGTTCATGAAGATTATTATTACTACTGTACATAACATCATTTATTCATTTTGATTTTTTCTCATCGTTTTCACAATAGATACTGTAGTTACTCTTTATATCATTAACGTTTTATAAACAAGTCTGTGACGTATAGTTACGAAGATGATTTTTACATGTATTTATGCCAGGCTTTTTGAAGTGCGAATTCATGAATTACCTGATTGCAATCGATTAAACGTACAATTTCGGCCTCTATAGATAATACAGCCAAAGAATTCAAGCGAGTTTGACACATGGATGACCTTAAATAATTTTTGATCCGTTTCAAACAAGAAAACGATCTTTCACCACTGCAATTTGTGACAGCCATGCAAAGAAACATTCTATATGCAATGTCAACATTCGGAAACACTGTATTAAGATCATTTCTTTTGAAAAATTCAAAGGTTTCGATTGGGGTCAGCTGCTTAGGGCTTTTTTGATTGCAATTGAGATAGGCTTTGAAATGGATAAGTTCATCAGCTATTGAAGTTTCTAAATCTTGACTAAATGCTTCTTGTAAGTTTTTTGCTTTTTCCCGTATATGAACATTATCCAAATTTTCCAAGTCAATGAGGACTGAAAATTTTTTGTTGACTTTCTCATATTTCAGACATCTTTTCTGTGAATCTGACAACAAATTGTCAAATATAACATTGTAAGTGTTAACTTTGAAATTATCTTTACCAAGCAGTGTTACCTCTCCTGTTCTTGTTTCGTCATCACAGATTTTTCTACGTCTCACTCTGCTGACAAGTGTTTTGTACTCTTGGTTGATTGAAAAATCGAGTGCTTTTTTTCCGAAATAGTCAAAGTCTTCACGCGCATCACCTACAGTTTTGAGTAGACTATTATACAACTGAACTACTTCACTAAGGTGAGTTTGAGTGGACTGCAATTTTTTGCTCACAGAATGGAATCTCGGAAGTAAAAAACCCCACAAACATTGCATAAAAGCTGTCTCCAATGATTCCAAGCGTGCTCGGATCCCTTTGGCTTCACTCCGAGTTATAGCTTTTTGTGAAAGATCGTTTTCTATGAGATAGAAAGCCAGAAGTATTTCAGGGTGAAACTGATCAAGTGTACACACGGCGTCATTGCGAGCTGACCAACGATTTATTAAAAGTTGATTTGACAGTTATCCTCTGAGATTTTACGCAGCGATTCTGAGGAATTTCCCAGCGACTTGTAGATGCTGTGAAAAATCTATATAAACTCTGAAGATTGTTGAAGTAATCGGCAGCTATTGAACAGCTTTCAACCGCATGAGTGCCAACCAAATTTAGAGAATGTGCAGCACAAGAAGCGTATTCGGCATATTTGTTGCGATTTTTAATCAACTGTTGAAGCCCCGCATATATCCCTGACATATTCCGTGTCGTATCATATGACTGACCCCGACAATTTTTGATTTCAATTCACAGAGTTTCCAGCGTTGAACTTACAGCATTATCCATATTAGCAGCCTTGTGGCCTACATTTTGTAAAAATTTCACAAAGCGCTCTACGGGCATACCGTTATTCTTCACGTATCGCAGCATGAAACACAGTTGATCGACATGTGAAATGTTAGGTGTGGAATCGACAATAATTGAGTAGTATTTCGCACAATTGACTTCTCGATAATTACATCTAATACCTTGTTAGCCAAGATTTGGATGAACTCCTCGCAGATGGTTTTTGTCAGATAACTAGTACTACCTATGCCTTTATTTCCAAATCTAGAAATATGGTCAGCTAAAAATGGATCAAATTCAGCTATCAACTCTAAAGACATCAAGTAATTTCCGTTGTGAAGAGAACCAAATTTTTTGTCGTGCCCTCTAAAAGGCAATCCACGCGAAGCTAAACTCTTAATTACGGCGACAACTCGTTTCAAAACATTTCGCCAGTAGGCTACTTCTTTATCATATTCAGCTGTTAGAGCTTTGTCAATTCTACCCAAAGCAGTCGCCCTACCTTTAAAAGCTTTCAAGCAACTTTGATGTTTCTCCGAATTTTCGTGCTTACTAATTCTTACGACTGCGTTTTTCCAATCGCTAAATCCATCTTTGTCAGCAAAAGATGATTCGCCGTCAAAAAGAAAACATGGAGCACAATATACGGATCCTTTGCTTTCAGAATATACTAACCAGACACGTGGAGTTTTTTTTCGCCATTTAAAAGTATTCTCTCGAACAATGATGAACTTAAATATCCCACGACATCATTATTTACCCTTTTCGAATGCGCAAAATCAAGATGCTTATTTTGATTGTAATTATGTTTAGCGATATAATCACGAAATGAGTCGTTTATCACCCATTCTGCAGGGTCATTGCTGATTTCAAACTTTTTTCCGTCGAACTCTGTTGGTTTCCTAGGTTCTGTGGACCCTCCTCCGGAAGTTTCTTGATCACCAATCTCATCTTGCATTGCAGAGAAATTAAAACCAAGTTCCTTTTCTGGTTCGTTTACTTTGCCATCACTACATTGTTTTTTTCTCCATCTTCAAATTCATTTGATTTTGTCGAAACATCTGTAATAATTTATAATTTTCAGTCAATTCCATGATTTTGAATTTCTTATGTGTTGTATTCACATAAAGTGAAATTATTGTCGAGAATAACAAATATAAATACTACTATGACTGCGCAGAAAGTAACAAACAATAAATTAGAGAACCATGTAAACATAGAATTTACAACTCACCTGCGGAATTTGATGTTTGTAGATCAGAATGTTCGCTTATTGCTGCTGTATTCGAAATGTCTGATGCAGCAGTTTGATTAGTGGTAAAATAGGCGGAAAGTTTACGAGTCTTTGCTATAACGTCATAATCTTTGGATTTTCTTTTCGCAGCTTGTTTACGATATTCGGAACCACTCAAGCGATGTCGTCCGTCACTCATTTTATTTGAAGATAAATTCACGCCAGTATTTATATTTTCGTGTGTATATTGGACGTGCGGAAAATGTATGGACACTTTTAACGCGCAATGACGCAGTGGAAAAAACGACAGAAAACACGCGCGCCGCGCGTCACTCGGCAAACAAGAGAGAGAAAGTATGATAGTTACCCTACACACGTATACTTTATACTCACTCATAGCGCTACAATTCGGGCGGCAAATTTGAATATTATGATTCAGGCTCGTTACTTTTGCTCTCATATAAAAAGTTGTTTTTTCGACAACCCGAAAAGTAGCGTTATATCTGGTGTTAGCGATAAAAATTCGCCGCCCCTGAAATCTGCCGCCCTAGGAAGCTGCCTACCTTGCCTACCCGGTAAATCCGCCACAGGTCACGTCGAGCAACCTCGTCAGCGCCATTTAGTGCCGTTCAAAGCAAATAAATTTTTAAAAATTTTTTGCTAGTACATATATACGACAGTACGTTTGAAATTTTATCTATACTATGTCAACGATTTATTTTAGATTTGAGGCGTCGAAGACTTGAGTGCACAAATATATGTATTTCCTTATCGTTTGTATCATTTCGGCTAAGTGTCATCAGAGAAATGTTATACTTGACAATCTCGAAAGCCTACTTTCAGCATACTGAGACGCTGCTTTCAAGCCTTCTGGATACCTGTTGAAGTGACGTCAGATACGTTAGTCGATTTCCTTATGGGTTTGAGCGATGCCTTCTTACTCAGGCCCGTGAACGGAAACACCACGTCACGTCGCGAACTAAGCTCTTCGAGTAGCCTAATCAGCGGCTTCTAGTGCTGTTTACATCAAACAAATTTTTTAAAGATTTTTGACAGTACATATGACTGTAGTTTGAAATTTTATCAGTACTATGTCAACGATTTATTTTAAATATGAGACGTCGACGTTGTATCATTTCTGCTAAATTTTAGCTGAGAAATGTCATATTTGACAATCTCAAAAGTAGCTGTTTATCGAAATTTAGAGCTACTGATCAGCTGTTTCCGGTACGGGAAGTGACGTCAGGTGCGTTAATCGATTTCCTTATGGGCCTGAGTAAGATGGCAACGGATTGAGTAAGAAGTCAACGATTTAATTATTCAAATGCAGCAGTACTAAGTGCGACAAGTTGTCAAATATTCTTAGATTTACTTTGACTTGCCGTCAATCACATTACTGAGAGTGTTAAAGATTTTCCAAGTTAGCAACCAATGGCATATTTCACATCCGGTCACTGCTAATGAGTGCAGATGAAGGAAATAATTAGTTTTGTCGAAGATATTTCCATGTCGAATGTTTGTAAGCTCCTTGACTCGCAAGGGATATTCTAAGACGTTGGAGACGAAATGACGACGAGCATGCCATTAGTATTTTACTACGAATTATACTTCGCAATTATACGCTACATTGAAGAGATTCTACTATTCCACATAGCGGACGTTGAACGTTTCAATGAGTTGGGCTTAGGTTCACGTTGTCTTCCAAGGATACGAGTATAGTGGAAAGTAAAAGAAAGAATGAAACTAAGTTTTCGCATATTTCACACCTTTTTATGATGAAACTTTCGTGATGAAGACAAAATAAATTACGTTTTAGTTTATTTAATGTAGGCGTACACTCGTATATTTTGAGTGTGCAATTAAATCAGGACAAAGTTTAAGTTAGCATTGCGAGAAGAATTTGAAGTATTTGGGTTGATTTAAGGAAGAAGATGGGGGCGAGAAAGGTTGAAAACTTAATGACAGTATTATTCCCTGAGTTTCAATTTGGAATTATTAAGTTCAGTGACATTGATATGAGGCATCCTTACGTTTTTTTCTGGTTTTTCAATTGATACTATATTCCAGCGAATTTTCACCGAGATTCTTTCTAACATTCAATTCCATTCACATTCTTGCTGTTGTTCCTGGAGATAATTCGAAAATGAAGGAACGGAAGAAAAAGTTATTCAGTAAGTTTGCTGTTCACTTTCAATCAGTGGCTTGAGGATTTTCGTTGGAGAATCATTCAACTAATTAAATTCATTATGCATAATAAGATGAAAAGGAGAATATCTGAGCATCTCGATTACTTTTATTCTTCTGGTAGAATATAAGAATAAGAATAAGGAGCTTGATGTAGTCATACATTTTAAGAATAATCTTCAAAAAGATTCATGTTAAGCATTATTGCAATCAATGCTGGTTCAAATTTGAATGTGCTATATTGATTCAAGTTGTAAATTTTATAAAAGCATTAAGCAAGTTTAAGGATGAACTCAAAAACATAATGGCCCACATGGTGCACTAAATTTAAACAATATTCAGTTAAAAAGAAAAAAATATTCAAATATATCACATGTTATTAAAGGCAAATTACATCATATTATCAATTGCTTGGAAAAAAGGAGGAGGAACTAAACAAAACCAAGGAAAGAGTGTAATTTGAGCTTGCAACTAATAATTGCATTTTAATCAATGTTATCAGAAACCAATTTGACTAATCCTAACAGAACAATATTATAATATTCGTAATCTACATGCTAAGCTTATTAAAATAGAATGCAGATTAAAGTAGCAATAATGAGCAGCAGTAAAACAAAAAAAACACAAATGACCACGAATAATTTAGTAATCACCATTTACCCACCACTGTTTCGTCTCTGCTCGATCAACTTTAACATAAGTACCTCACAAATATTTGCATATTTCCATTAAAACCCATGAGTTCGAATTCGGAGAATATCCTTCTTACCTTCTTTTTCTTCTTTGTAGCACTATAGCCCCTCTTGGACCTTCGCTTTCTGCAACAAGTTCCTCCAACTATTTTGGTCCATTAACCGCGTTCTGTAATTTTGAAATCTGAGCAGCGAAGAACTGTCTTCGTCGACCGAGTCAGACCAGCATTTCCTCGGTTTCCCCACTGGTCTCCACCCGTCAGTTCTCCCAACGAATACCTTTTTAGGTATCCGTTGTTCATCCATGTGATTCATGTGGCCAGTGCACTCCAGCTTCCCCAGTCTTATAGTTGTCGAGACCTCCGGCTCGTTGAAAACTTCATACAGCTCATGGTTGTACCAAACCCACCATTGGCCCCCGTCTAGCTTCATTCCCGTCTTTTGAAGGCGTTCAATACGTTTGCGGATGCTTGGGTTAAGGTCCATGCTTCAAACCTATAGTGAAGCATAGGTTTTATCACAGATTTGTATACTTGCAGCTTTGTTTTGCAGTGTATGTAGCTAATCTTCAAGATGGTCAAAACTGAAAACAATATTTATTTGCGAGCTGTATTCTTCGACGTACTTCGTCTCTTTCATTACTGGTTCTCGTTATTTTGGGAGCTAAGCACACAAATTTGCTCACATTTTCGATACTGCATTCGTCAAGTGTGATATTTTGTCTGCTTTAGTTCTTTTCCTCGACTGCGTCATGAGCTTTGTTCTATTTTCATTGATTTGTAGCTCTACTAGTTTTGCTTCGCTGTCGTGTTTCAGGAAGAGTTCTTTGGCAGCTGTTAATGATTGTGACAAAATGTTGATGTCATCCGCACAGGCTACTATTTGGCTTGACTTGTATAGTAATGTACCATGCGTATCGACAGGTAGCTTCCTTATGACGTACTCCAGAGCTAAATTGAATAGCGATAGGGCCAGTCCATCTCTCTAGTCCAATATTTGTGTTATAGGCGTCAGTGAGTTGGCTTTCGTTGCGGACTTTGGAGGTCGACGACGTCATTGTCATTTTGGTAAGACGAACTAATTTGGCAGGTGTACCAAAGCATAGTATTATTTGGTATAGTACGTTACGATTTTATTTTCTAAGATCTTTGAAAATATTTTATACGCCATACAAAGTAGTAATATGCCTCTATAGTTTTCATACTGCAGCTTGTCACCTTTTTTTGTGGATAGGGGATATAATGGATTGGATATGTTCTTCTTGCCAAATGTGCTGGATGACTTTATGGATGGCTTTCTGAACGCCTGCTGGTACCATATTTGATGAGCTCCACTGGAATCTCATCAATGCCCGGCAGTTTATTTTTTTTGGATTTTATGGTGGAAAAAACTTCATCCAGAGTTGGTGGGGCCAATGGAAGCTCTCCAAAAATATTTTTTGGCTCCGATGTTCTAGAGCTTTGTGGAGGATTAAGGAGGTTCATGAAATATGATGCCTATCTTTCCTTAATGCGATTTTCATCAGCGATGATATTACCAATGTCATCCTGGCAGAGCGTGATCTTGGGCTGATAACCTTGTTTCAAGCTTTCGGTCCTAGTTTTCTTACATAAATATTGCTTGCATGCCTGATTCTCTTTATCTAACGCATTCTTGCGCTGACCATCGAAGCAATCATTTCTTTTACACCGGGCTTGGTGTACGATCGTTTGTTTTGCCACATTGTCCAGCTTGGCAATAAAATGGACGGCTGCATTGCTTTGTCGTAAGTGTTTTCTATATACGCCATCTCTAGTTTTGAAGTCCATGGGCCGCGACCTTATATTATTGTATTATGGGCCACACTTGCATCCTTGTCATCTTTGATTTTCTGCCTTATTTGTTGTCTGAGCTCTCTTTACCAGTCGTGGAAGTCCAAGGCAATGACGGGTCCTACTATGCTCTTGGATTACCAGTGCAGCTTGTAAGTTTCGCTATGGCAAATCATATGCTGCCTAAACGTCTCCTTGTAGCGGGCTCTTTGCAGTCTGCCCCATTTTATGCACGCAAAAAATGTGTGGTAGGCATTGTCCTCCTCTCCTGGGCAATACCGACAAATGGGGGGACCGTGACTTACCAATCTTCTGTAGGTAAGACTGAAAACACCCATGCCCCCTCAAAAGCTGGGTCAGATAGAAGTCAGTCTCACCATGCCTTCGATTTATTCACGGTCTCATATACGGGATGAGGCACGCAGTGCACAGTCCCGTGCAGTTCACCGAAGACTACTGCCAATCGTTGAGCGAGCGCTGTCTCTCTTCACGGACAACCCTCTCCCTCGCATCCTCGTTTCAATGCAGATAAATAGCGCGGCGCTCTCTAGCAAGGAGGCTGACAGGTATCACGCCTGCAATAACTTTCACCGCCAAATCAGAGACTGTCGGAGACGAAGACGAGACGTCACCCCATACCTCTGCTCCGTACAGTAGCATTGACCCTACAGCACTCATCAAGAGGCGTCTTCTTGATGGGCTGGGTCCCCCTATGTTGGCCCTAAGTCGACTCAGAGCCGATACTCCTGAAGCAGCCTTCTCAGCCGTTACCCTAATTTGCTCAGGGAAACTCATCTTCGAGTCGATCAGTAGCCCCAGGTACTTCACCGATGGCTTTGATTCGATTCGCATATCTCCAATACTGATCATCCTTACTCTAGCGATTCTCTTTTTTGTCAAATTGACCACTCCGGTTTTCTCCAGTGCTAAACTGAACCCGCGAGCAGTCATCCAGTCCCTCACTCGGCACAGTAATATACCTAGCCTAATTTGCACCTGTTCAACGGTGCGTCCAGTGACCAGAGCCGCAACATCATCCGCATAGCCGACCAAGCGCGACTCATCTGGCATCTTGAGTTTCTGTAGACCGTCGTAAGACACGTTCCCCAGGTCCAGACCAAGGATGGATCCCTGGACAACACCCTATGTAATCTCACTCCTTCGATGGCCCTGTGTCGTCTCGTAAAGCAGGCTTCGGTCCTGTAGGTAGTTCCTTAAAAGCCGCATTAGATATTCTGGAACTTGAAAAGGGTTTTCCAGCGTATTCAGATTATCCATCCATCTAGCGGAGTTGAAGGCATTCCTGACATCGAGTGTTACCAACAGGACGATCCATCGCTTGGTGCGACTATATGCCTCTGCCTTTTGGAACGCGTTTGTCGCCTCTTCAGTAGCATTAATGGTAGAACGTCCTGTTCTAAAGCCGTACTGCCGAGGAGATAGGTCCCCAGCAGCACGAATCGCGTCAGTGAGTCTTCCCTTGATGAGTTTCTCTAGCACTTTCCCAGCCGTGTCTAGCATACATAACGGACGGTATGCAGACGGATGTGTCCCGTTGAAGACCTGGATTAGGGGACCAAGAAGATTGATGTACAACCATTGGAGCACCCGGACCGGAGTATTTAATTACGCATCAGGTGAAGCAGAACCTCTATTAGAGCTTTTGTTCTTTTACAGACGGAATAAGTAGCTGCGTACTTGTTGACCTATGAGCACATATTGGGTCAATACGAGTACTTCCTGAAATGCCGAAGTGTCCATGCATAGCTATCGTGTGTGCTCACTGAATGTTCGGTGGATGAAATTATGTGTCATTTCTTTAAGCACCCAAAGCTTCAAGGATTATTCCCACTGCAATGGCACCCGGTAGTGTGTTCGTTTTCCCTGTGTATTCGTTTATATATATATATATATATATATATATATATATATATATATATATATATATTGTTACATGTGCAAATAATTCTGCGAGCTACTGTCGCAATTGTTTTCACAACAATGAAGAACACGAATTCACTCGAAACCACGAGAACCCAACAAGCATGATCAACATCTGCAAGTGACGTCACTCCATTCATTAATTTTCTCGAATCTACCAGGTACCTCTCGGTAGAACATTCGCCAATAAACGAGAAATGGGTGAATAGGTAGAGACCCTATATAAAGGCGAGCTGAATGAATGGGGGGATCATCATTCATTACAACCGCGATAGAAAACTGCGATATAGTGGAACGCGAAGTAAAGACGATTGATTGTTTGAGTGCGAAGTGATTTAGAAGACAATTGCGATAAGAAATTTATGGACAAGTGTTAGATAATTTTCATAGTGAAAATTAAAATTAGTGAAAGTGTTAAATTGTTAAATTGTTTATTGTGCATTTTTGTAATTAAATAAATTCTTTTAACTTAAATTAAAAGACATTGCGTTTTCACTTTCCCGGAACATTAAAATTATTGGCCGCGAACCGAAAACACGCGACAATATATATATATATATATATATATATATATATATATATATATATGTATGTATATATATATATATATATATATATATATATATATATATATATATATATATATATATCCCTCGATGACCATCAAGTCAGGCAGCTATGAATGTTTATTTGCGATGATTTTGATCAGCTTGGCATACCTGTCTGCCTTGTAGTGACGGCTAGCCAGATCGATTTCTACGGTGCTATCATCGTTCTGCACTAGTTCCGCTCCCTCGTGAGAAAATATCTGGGGAAGGTGTCCAGTACTACGTTTTGGAATTCTTTATGGTATATTATAACGTAGGTGAGACCCTGCAGTTTCAAAGCTTACCTAGCCAAACATTTATGTAGGTTTGATTGTCACATGGACAGCTCAAATTTATCGTTTTCTATATAGGCTCAAAGCATCTTGACTGCCAACACAGGTTACTAGAGATTCCTGCTCAGACATGGAGTAGTTTTTCTGGGCTAAGTTCAGCACACTCGCTGTGTTAATTGCACTTAAGCAGTGCCGACTCCGTGTCGACTTGCATCACAATGAATGAATGGCTTGTTCAAGTCAGAGCTGTGCAATATTGGGGCAGATATAAATACTTCTTTGAGCTCTTCGAATTCTTTTTGACTGTGCTCGATTCAGACAAACTCACTCTTCTGCAGCATGTCAGTCAGAGGAGATGATAGCGTCAACACCAACCACAAATTCCCAGAAATCATTGCAGCTGCTTCACGAATTTGGGTAATGGAAATTCAAAGATGGCGCGAGTTTTGTCAGGATTAATTATGATTGTCTTATAGCCTATAATGTGGTCAAGATATTTGACCTATTTCATGACAAATTGGCTTCTGCTTACATTTATAGTGATTTGTGAGTACTACCTTACGGATGCATAGGGTGACTTCCTGGAGTAATTTAAGGTATTCTGTAAAAGTTTCGGTGGTTAACAGTAGATCATCGAGATATAAAAATACTTTATGTCCTAGATGCTTTGGTATGACCTTTTACATAAAGTGGCACATCATCTGCAGTGCATTCCATAACCCAAAGGGCATAGTCATAAACTAATAGAGCGGTTTTTCTGGAACAGTGAATGTTGCTTTGTCTCTGGCCGATTCTTTTAGCGGTATTTGCGTCTTTGAATTCGAGGTTATAGATCTAATGGGTACTAGGGAATCGACACAGAATGCCGTCTATTAGAAGTAGTGGGTACGCATTTTTGATTATAATTGCGTTTACCTTGGATGTGTTTACCTTGCGTTCATTTACCTTGCGTGCGTTTACCTCACATGTATCTAAGCACAGTTGAACTTTATTAGGTTGATGTTTGGGACTACTTGATGACAGCTACAAGAAGCGTTCAAAAATAAACGAGATTGAGCTAAAATAGAAATGATAGGAGCTTTGTTCTGATAAATTCGAGTTTATTTATTCAAAAAAGTCTCCTCCGGCCTTGATACACTGTTTTGCGCGATCCAAAAGGTTTTCGAAAGAGTGTTTCAGGTCATTGACCGGCATGTTTTTCAGGATGTCGGTACAAGCTTTTTGGATACCCTCTGCGGACGCAAAGCGTTTTTCTTTCATCGCCAAATGCAATTTTTCGAATAGGTAGAAGTCACACGGAGCGATATCAGGGGAGTACGGTGAGTGATTGACGGTTAAAATGCGATTTCTACTCATAAAATCAGTCACAAGAGTGGATCGATGAGATGCTGCATTATCATGCAAAAAGCGCCAGCTTCCTCCTTCGCGGTATTCGGGCCAAATTCAACGAATGCAATGCAACAAACGCTTCAAAACGCCTTAAGAGAAAATTGCATTGACGGTTAGCAAGTTGGCATGAACTCCTTGTGGAAAATCCCCTTGGAATCGTAAAACAAATGAGCATCGACTTGATTTTTAACTTCTGCAAACGCGATTTTTTGGGTGGTGGCTCATCTGGGGCCTTTCGTTCGGCACTTTGACGTTTGGTTTCGGGTTCATATTTCAAACACCATGTTTCGTCACCAGTTACAATGTTGTAAAGGAAGTTCTCGTCTTTTGCCGCCTCTTTAATGATGTCTTTCGAATATTGAACTCTGAGCAATTTTTGGTCATCTGAACTTGTGCGGAACAAAACGTGCACAGATCTTCCGTAAGCCCAAATGATCGGTTGAAATGCGATAAATCGATGTTTTGGAGATATTCAACTCCGATTCCATGAATTCGATCGATGATTTCGGCTCATTTTTGATAAATTTACGCACAATTTCGATGGAGATTTCGGTGATCACTGATTTTGGGTGGCCCGTATGTTCATCATCATTTATGTCCTCATGAAACGTGCGAACCACTCATGAACTCAGGCACGAGATAGACAATCATCGCCATAAACTTTTAAGACAAAATTTGATATGAGCTCTTTGTTCGAAACTCATTTTTGTCCCGATGACACAAACATACTGTCACTTTGGACGCAATAACTTCGCTTCCACTAGGCCGAATGGCACCAAACTTTCACTGGAAGTCAGGGAGGGATGTGACTTCCCAACGCATCATCTCATTTACAGATGGTGCCACTAAAAACAATTTTATGACAGAAGTCCCGTTTAACTTGTATATGGTGATGCAATTATTCAAAATTGAATAAAATCCGAAGATGCGCCATTTACATGTGTGAATGCATCTGAGACATATAAATGTGTTGCTTTTAATTGGAGCCGGATTGGTAGCGGTCGGTGAAGCTGACCTGTTGCCCTGATCGACATGGACATTTTTGTTGCCCCTGCTCCTGCAGCTGTTGTTCATCTCACTCGTTTTGTAGGCCATGTTGTTGTTGTTCTTGTTGTGCGCCAGCCGGTCGCTAGTCGTTTGAACCCGGTGCTGTCCATTTATGAATGGTTGTCTCTCGGTTGCTTGATGAAGATTCGGCTAGCATAAATGCAGCCTATCAATTGAAGCGGTGACCTCTTTGACAAGCAATCTCCTTGAAAGTTTCTTGTCTCTACGTTTTACGACCACATGCGGCACAAAAACGTGCGTCGACGTTGCCAAATCCTTGAAAACAAATAGCACGCGTTAGCCATGACGAGTGACGGGCACCGGGTGAATCAGGTGGAAGCGTCGTCGCTAGTCTTTGATAAAATTGTTAGGTTCGTGATCATGTGGTGCTGGGGTAAAAAATTCACCTGGCAAACGTATTGACTGGCCATACATTAATTCAGCTGGAAAGCACCCCAAGGTCTTGTGGTGTCTTGCGCGTATATCCATGATGACGTCTGGTATAATTTTTATCCATTGGTCTTCCTGATGGCATTGAATCGCGGCTTTGAAGTCGCGGTGGAAACGTTCCACTATGCCGTTTCCTTGGGGGTAGTAACCAATCGTGTGTAGGTGTGTGGTACCTGCTAGGTAGTTTGGCGACCTGAAGAGGTGCGATTCAAACTGTCATCATTGGTTAGTGGTGATTCAATGTAGCAGGCCAGACCGTGTGATCCAATTTTTCCAGAATGCTCGTGCGACAGTCTCTGCCTCTTGATATTCTTTAGGGTTTGCCTCGGACCATCATGAGGATCGGTCGACGCATGTGAGGCCTCGGCATTTTACTTCTGCGCACCATGGTGATGATGTCTATGTGCACATGATTAAGTCTTGTAGATGGTGGCCTGAAATTTCTGATAGGTGATGCACGTATCGAGAAATTTTCGATTGCTGGCATTATAGACATGCCCAAACTCGACAATTCTTTTTGATAGAAGGCCAGATGTATCATTGCGCTATCAGTTTCGATGTTCTCGGGCCTGGATGAACAAGGTGGTGGGCAGACATCAAAGCGGATTTTCTGAAGGCTGATGTCATGTATGGTCGAACTTTCCCCGTCATGGTGTCACACAATACTTGTACGTCTGTGTCTGAAATCTGACTCGTTTGAGTGACAAGCCTGTCCCCGAGTTTAACAGTGCTCTTAACACGTCGTTATTTTTTTTTACCCGCAGCCAATTTGTTGTAGTCGATTGTCGACTTGATTACTTCTATGCGCAAGAGTGCGTTAGCGACAACATTGTCCTTACCCAAGATATACTGAATGTCCGTCGTTAACTGGCCAATGAACCCGAGGTGTTGGGCTTGACCTGGTGAAGCTTTTTTGGGCTTTTGACGGAAAACGAGTATTAATGGCTTGTGATTAGTGTATACTATGATCACTCATACTTCCAGCAAATGTCGAAAGTGCTTCATTGTGACGTAGATCATCAGTTGTTCTTGATCGAAGGCGCTGGAGTGGGCTTCTTGGAGAAAAAGGAAAGTGGCTTACAGACGTTGCTGTATGGCTGCTCCGATTGAAAAATCGGGTACGTCACACACGATTACAAGCTGTGCACCGATTAGAGGCAATTTTCTATTTGTCGAATGCTTCCCTTGCTGCAGGTGTCCATTCTAGCCCCACATTACCTCAGATGCTTCCCTGTAATATGTCGTTCATCGAAACATATGTGCAGGCTACATCAGGCCTGCTGATTCTATAAAAATTGCACATATCGATGAAACGGAGTAGCTGCTTGGCTATCTCTAGCTTCGGGAAATCAACAATATCTTTAAGCTTTTCCACTGGTGGTTTGACGCCTTTGCTAGTGACGGTGTAACCAAGAAATGTCTCTTCTTCCACTCCGAACTCGCAATTTTAGCCGTTGATGGTGACGCTGTATTCATTGAGTCGTTCAAAAATCTGTCAGAGATGTTCTCGATGTCGTTCTTCGTTTTCGAAGGTTACAAGGATATTATCAATACAAGCGTAGACAAAATTGAACCATCACAACATCTTGTCGATGAAGCGATGGAAAGTTTGAGCTGCGTTTCGTAGCCCAAAGCTCATGAGCAAAAACTCAAAGAGGCTGAACGGCGTTGTTATTGCCATTTTTTCAACATCCTCAATGGCAACCAAAATCTTGTACGTGAAAAAAATTCTCTTACCGCGCAGTGGTTGAGTGAAGTTGTGAGTGTCTTGTACGGGATAGCGATCAGGTATGGTGCACGCGTCTGTGCTCTATAGTCACCACATGGGCGCTAATTTCCTTCCTTCTTCGAAGCCATGTGTAATGGCGATGACAAGCAGCTGGATGAAGCTCGCGCTGTGCCAAGCTGGACCATTGTGTCAAATTCCTTACGGGCAACGTGGTACTTGTCGGTCAAGAGGTGCCATTGTTTGGCCACAACGGTAGCTCCTGGCGTTATTGGAATGTTGTGTTCGGTCGTGTGTCACGTCACTGGTGCTCTTTCGTTGGGTCGCATGATGTCCAGAAAATCTACGAGAAGCTGGTGCTATGCTGAGTTTTCGGAGATCACTTTGATGCTGTATGCCCTGCCTTTGAAAACCCGTCTGCGGGACGTGAGTTATGTCAGCTTCTCGACGAGTCGGCTGTTTTGGAGGTCGACTATTAATCCAAAATATGTTAAAGAGTCAGCTTCAATGATCGGTTCGGGCAAATCGGCTATCATGTAATTCCACGCAAAACTGCGCTACAACCTGAGGTTGAGATCGAGTGCTGAGAATCCATATATGGCGATGGGTGTTCCATTTGCAGCTGCTAGTTTGTATGAGGTCCTCTTGAGTGGACCGCGCATGAATGAACGCGGAATCACGGACGAATTGGCTCCAGTATCAACGAGAAATATTTTCTTCGAGCTTCGATATAAGCGCCAAACCTTTTGGCCGCCATCAGCGACTGCCGTTCGTATTTCCCAAGAACGAGCGCTGTTCTTTGCACTTTTTGGCGTTAGCACCGAAACATTGATTGTACCAACAGAGCTTGCGATTTCGTGATTCCGAGTTCAAGAGGCTGCGAAAGTTCGTGAGTGAACGATGTGAGACTTGGAAGATGTTAATATCGTGTTTTATGACCTCCGTTATTTCGTTACAAAATTTGAGCCTCATTTGGACCATTTCTAAACCGCATGTAGGTTCCAACGAGGTTGCGTCGTGCAAGATTTTGTGGATTTCTGCGTTGCTCCTCAGCGTTGACGTGACTGTATCTATGAAGTTGGCTATTTGATTGAGAGTTTAAGACTGTTGCGTTTCCAGTATGGCCTGAGTCTTTCCCGGCAACCGGCTGGTCCAAATCGTTCGTATCATTTCGTTGCTGAATGCTATGCCACGTAACTCACGTAAAAATTGTGATGGTTTTTGGTCGCACATTACAGCTTTCTCGAGTATTTCACGCATTTCATCCGGTTGTGAGGCACTGAGTAGTTTCACAAATGTAATCTTTAGGGTTGTAAACGGATTTGTAGGGTGGGGGTTAAGTATTATGACTTCTACTTGGATTGTATAACGTACACCGAGAACTAACACTGCGTGGCTGAATTTCGCCTCCTTGGTCGTAAATTTCGCCATCTCGAAATAACGATCGATCAGCGCGAACCAGAGCGCAGAATTTACAGGCATGAACTCCGGAAATTTCACCGTATTTGCACTCTGTTAGGGACTGACCGCGGCTGCGTTTCCGTGCACATTAGCACTCTGAACTTCGTTTTCGTTCGTCATTGTTAGTAGATCTTAACTTTTTTTCTCTCTGTTATTTAATATTCCTTTTTTTCGCGCACTAAGTGTTTAAATTACGTCGGGGTCATCGATTCGATCAAGACATGAGATCGCACACAATATTTAAAAGTGGGAAGCCTACCGGAAAACGATAATTTCGAGTGGCCTTCATTGTGGATAGGGAGTTCAAATCGCACGTTATTGATTTTAAGCCAGTCAATGAACGGTTGTGTGTGATCCGTATAAAAGCGAAATTCTTCAAAATCTGGCTGATTAATGTTCACGCGCTGACCGAAGAAAAGGACGAAGAAACGAAGGAATCGTTTTACAATCACCTGAAAAGACGGTCGACTCATTGCCCACAAACGACACAAAAATTATTCTGGGTGACTACAACGCTAAGGTTGGCAATGAGCTATCTCATCGGGGAACGACTGGAGGATATAGCCTCCACGATGAATCAAATGACAACGGCCAGGGCTAGCGCCTGATTGACTTTCCAAGTAGCAGAATTCTAGTCATACGTTCGACTTGCTTCCCACATCGACGCATTCATAAAATGACCCAGTAATCACCGGATGGCAAAACACAAAACCAAATCGATCATGTTCTGATCCAACAACGTTGGGCCTCGACCATACTTGACGTCCGTATATACCGAGGATCCAATTGTAACTCTGATCATTACTTGATCAAATTAAACGAACGATGTCGTATGTCAAAGGCATATTCAGCTGAGACCAGCCCGCTACAAAAATTTGACATCGAAAGGCTCCAAACGGCGTCTGTAGCCGAAAATTTCACGGAGACCCTTGACAACCAGCTGACTCCCATCTTATCAGACGCATCGTTAAAGACGAGCAACGATTCTGGATGGAAGTGAAAGCGGCTATCAGAACCGTGGCAGAACAGACGATCGGACATCAAGCCTGGCTCAAGAGGAATGATTGGTTCGATGAGGAGTGCTAGAATGCGTTGGATAAAAAGAATCAGATGTACAAAGAAAACGCAGGTAGGAAAACCAGGACGAAGAGAACACAATGAAAATCTCAGAAGAGTAGCGAATAAGATAATTAAGATTAAGAAAAGAAAATACTATGACGACCAATTGAGGAGTATAGATGAAAGTTTAGCGAGCAATAACACAAGACAAGTAGTGAAAAGCCTGAAACGTCGTTATCAGCCCAAAACCACGCTCTGTCGTGATGACAGCGGCAATATAATCGCTGACGAAATAAAGATTAAGGAAAGATGGGCATCATATTTCAAGAACCTCCTTAATTCTCCGCACAGCTTCAGAGCATAGGAGCCTATGGATGTCTGCGCAGAGCTTCCATTGGCCCCACCAACTCTGGATGAAGTGTGTTCCATCATCAAAGCCCAAAAGAATAAAAAAGCGCCGGGCATTGATGAGATTCCAGTGGAGCTCATCAAATATGGTGGCAGTAGTGTTCATCAAGCTATTCACAAAGTCATCCAGTACATTTGGCAACAAGAACATATGCCGAAAGAGTGGAGCCAATCAATTATATTCCCTATCCACAAAAAAGGTGACAAGCTACAGTGCAAAAATTATAGAGGCATATCACTACTTTGCACGGCGTACAAAATATTTTCTAAAATCTTAGAAAATAAAATCGGATCATACGCCAACAGTATTATTGGGGTGGTATTAGAGCAGGTAGATCGACAACAGACCAATTGTTCACAGTCAAGCAGGTACTTGAAAAATGCTGGGAGTTCAACATAGACGTACACCAAATTTTCGTTGACTTCGAGCAAGCATACGACAGTATTGATCGTAACGTACTGTACCAAATAATGCTTTGCTTTGGCGTCCCAGCCAAATTAGTCCATCTTACCAAAATGACAATAACGTCGACAACCTCCCAAGTCCGCATCAATAGCCAACTCACTGATGCCTTTGACACAAATATCGGACTAAAGCCGGGAGATGGGCTGGCTCCATTGCTATTCGATTTGGCTCTGGAGTACGTCATACGGAAGCTACCTTTCGATACGCGGGTACATTACTATACAATTCGAGCCAGGTAGTGGCATATGCGGAAGAACTCTTCCTGAAACTCGACAGCGAAGAAAACCTAGTAGAGCTACAAATCAACGAAATTAAATCAAAGCTCATGACGCAGTCGAGGAAAAATGCCCCAAATACACAAAATATCACACTTGGCGAATGCAGTATCGAAAATGTTAGCGAATTTGTGTATTCAGGCGCCAAAATAACGAAACGGGCAATGAAAGAGATGAAATACGCCGAAGAATACAGCTCGCAAATAAAATATTTTATTTAGTATTGACGATCTTGAAGAACAGCAGTATACACAGGAAAACAAAGCTGCAAGTATATAAATCTTTGATAAGATCTGTGTTATGCTATGGGTGTGAAACATGAACCCTAACCCAAATATCCGCAAATATATTGAATGCCTTTGAGCGACGGGTCCTGAGGCGAATAAACGGAGCGAAGCTAGACGGAGACCAATGGCGAATTCGATACAACCATGAGCTGTATGAAATTTTTGACGAACCGGAGGTCTCAAGGATTGTAAGACTGCGGAAGCTGCAATGGGCTGGAAACATGAATCGTATGGATGAACAACGGATACGCAAGAAGGTACTCGTTGGGAGAACTGAAGGCCGGCGGCCAGTGGGGAAATCGTGGAAGCTTTGGTCTGACTCGGTCGACGAAGAAGAAGAAGAAGATCGATTCGTGGGTTAAGACGAATGCTAAGCGGCAAGGAAAATTTACAAGCGCGGGTGAATTTATATAACCTTTTATTCGAGAATAAATCCGACCGGATGGGTTCGTTTGGTTTTCGTTCGGCTCAGTTCAAGGTTTCGAAAGTGGCAACCTCCCTAGGTTGTACTCTCCTTGTGTCTACGTGCTAGCTCATCGCGACTTTAAGTTACTTTCTCCCAGATGGGAGACGATTCGGGAAAAAAGTTGGAAATTGGGTTATACCGACTTGGTCGCCTATTTTTGTCATGCAAAAAGACAGCGTATCATAGTCGGAAGGCCTCCTTCAACCGAGATAATGTGTTCATAGGGTACTGTAAAAATGGGATAATCAACGCATAGGACGACATAACAGACGGGGCATACGTTGATAAAAAAAAGATTACCTTCTTTGAGTTGACGCAGCTGGTGTAAATTGTGGGCGCTGTGCTTACATCCATTTTCCTCAGTTTGTTTCCTCCTTGCGATCGTACTTTGTGGATGTCGGTAGGTGCGTAAGCTTGAATAGCACAAAGCTGCAAGGTAGTGGTGAATTCTAAAGGAGGAAGCAAGCACGATTTTAATTTTGTTAGGCGGTAGAAGTACGTTAGTATAAGTTATATCGTTCATAGGTGGTGGCGGGTTTTGTAGTTTTGTTGGATTCGAGGAAGCGTATTTTCCTTCTCGCTGAGTAACTTTCTAGGTTGGTGATGGGATTACTAGGAAGTAGTTAGGAGTTAAGTGGAACAGCAAGTTAGGTAGGAATTATACAGAGTCAATATTTGAGGTATCTAATAGGTTAAAATAAGACCTAGAGGAGTGGTCTTAAGTGGAGTAAGGAGATAGTTGTAATAGTCTCTAAGATAACATGGTAAATGGTCACCCGGTGTTTAAGTCGCTATGGATCCACATTTTTTTCCTCTTGATTGAATTCTGATTAGATTTATTTTTGCGGTTTTGTTTGGTGAGGTGTGATTGCTATTGGCCTAGTAAACATTTGTAGATAGTTTGGGAGGGAGTTCAACTATAATTATTTTTCCCTCGCGATTCTCCTGCTGGAGCCTCGTTCCTTTTTTCAGGAGGCTAAAATTGGAAGTAGGGTGGTTAAGGTCTCCCTTTTTGCTCGAATTTTACTTTAGAAATGGGGGAAAGGCAGGTCAAGGTTTAAATGTTTATGTAAGTATAAGTGGGGGTAGGAGGCGGAACAGCCAGCCCAACAATAAAAGTTGGTGAGAAGATAAGAGCAAGCGTTGGGTTAGTTTATATTTTAGTATAATGAGGTCGATTGGTAAAGCATTAGACTGAGAAGTTAAGGTTTTAGAAGTGATTACTGAGACAAGATGAAGTCAAAATAATAGGGTTTTAAGTGGTAGTATTAGTGAAGCATTGGTACGTAGTGAGGGTTGGGGTTATTTTTTAATGAATGACTAAGGCGAAAATAAATTCGAGAAGGTGTAGGGTAGAGTGGCCAAATGCAAAAGAGGCATAGGGGTTCTACTTAAAACGGGTGTTCCGCTACCATACGGTAGCTATCGTTAAAAAAAGCATTTTAGATTTTTTCTTTGTTTTCCTACTTGGTCAGGAGTCGCTAGCGTACATTTAGGGTAGAATAGGCTTTAGGAAAAAAAAGTGGCAAGTAAGGTACAGGCTGCGAGACTAACTAGGCTCGGACGGATTTCAAGAAAATCCTCTTCAGGTAGGGGGGGGGGGGGGGGGGGGGGATCGTCACGGACAAATTCTTACCAGACCTCAGCACTTGCCTCTGCAACAAGTTTACCAGAATCACCCGAGCCAAGTTTTATTGGAAACTTTGTAAATAGAAACATGTTGTAATCATTATTAATACTAAGAGTAAACATAGTATGTAAGCTAGGAAGATAGATAATGTTTCTGCAAAAGTTTGCCTCTGAAGACAAACCGTTGAAAAATGCACGAATCGTTGACGGTACACATATCAATGCACATAAGCCAGTTTTAATCGAGACTTTGGTTGAATTAGATGCAACGGTTCGATGGGTGGCCTGTTATATATACTCGACACAGAATGAAGTTGCTGCGGTATTGGCTGAAGCAGATTATCCGATATTCGCATGGCGTGGTGAGACCGAGGGAGATTTTTGGTGGTGCAAAGATAATTGTGTGAATGCTGAAAATTAGCTACCAAATATGATTTTGGATGATGGAGGCGATACAACACAGTTAATGTTGAAGAAATATCCAGTTATGTTTAAAGTGGTTAAAGACATTGTTGAGGGAAGTATCACTGGGGTACATAGACTGAACGAGCTATCAGAATCTGAGAAGTTAACAGTCCCAGTAATGAATGTATTGGATTCCGTCACTAAAACAAAATTTGATAGTTTGTATAGCTGCAAAGAGTCTATTATTGATTGGGGAATGCGTTCAACAGAAGTTATGTTTGGCGGGAAGCAAATAGTCATTTGCGGATATGGTGAAGTTGGAAAAGGATGCGCACCAGTATTGGAAGGATTTGAATGCACCGTGTATATTTCTGAAATTGACCCTACCTGTGCTCTTCAGGCCAGCATGGACGGTTTTCGTCAGGCGAAACTTAATGAAGTTACTCGAAATATAGACATTGTTGTGACTGCCACCGGTTATCAAAATGTTGTAATTTGTGATTATATGGACAAATGAACAATGGGTGTACAGTCAGCAACATGGGGCACTCGAATACCGAAATCGATGAGAATAGTTTACGGACTCCAGTTTGATCGCAAGCTGTCCTAATTGGTTGGCCGGAGGGTAAAGGAATCATCTTGTTGACTGAAGGACGATTGGTGAATTTATCGTGCTCAAGCATCCCATCGTTCGTTGTTTTGGGAACATCAACTGCACTGACTCTGGCATTGATAGAATCATTCAATGGATAGAATCATTCAATGGATGGACATTTACATAGTAAGCTTACATCTTCCCACATTCAATAGCATCTACTGCTGGAGAAAATAAACATAAATAAACGGAAGGCACTTGACGTCTCAATCAGGCACGGCCACCAGCATCGAAAATAAGAAAAACTAATTATAAAAACACAGGGAAAAAAACTTGCAGCAAAGAAGGTTGGAGCCACAGATATCTGGAGCTCCAAATGGTCAATGATAGCATTAGAATCCACGAGTCCAAGAAGTTGCGGCCAACTTCACCGAAGGGTATTTCAACGGCGCGAAAAAATCCCATCCAAGGCGAGGACGGACCGAATCGAGAGGGAAGGGTCCTCTTTCTTGTTTTGGACTTCGTGTGGGAAGGTCACACCATCGAGCGAAGGAGGTCATCGCAGATAGCAATTCACGAGTTGGTGGCTGGATTATTCTTTTGGAACCCGAGTGCAAGACCAGAACGTGGCTTTCACAAAAACGACAACTCCAGGAATGCTTCCACGAAGGAAACGATAAAAAACATCGTGCTGCCAAGGGAACGCCTCGGGGAATCAGTGTTGATTTTCTTCAGAATACACGCAGCTAGCGTGCAACGGGACACGAGCGAAGCGGAAAATTTACCGGGAGCCCCGGTCATCGAGATATTTGAGTTCAGGTAAATATAGTCTTAGAGTTAAGGCAAAATTGCTTTGAGAATGGTTTGCAATAATAGAGATAAAGAAAAAAATACTCTTTGAGATTGTTTTAAAGTAAGCAGCATAACTTGTTCAATAATAATTAATAGTGAACTTTCAGTGAACCGCTTGTACTATACTTTTATTTCTTTTCGCACAAACAAAAAAGGGTACAATCCGATAAAAGTGAAGTGTGATACTTGATTCGGGAGTGATTAAGAAAATCTCAAGGCGGCCATTTTCTACCCCAATAATCCACAAGTGCTGGGGTATATTTGGTCTTTGTTTGGTGCGAATCCCAGTTCACGGTGAACTTAGTTCCACGTAAACAAGGAATCAGGATAGTTAGATTGCGGTATTGTCGCGGGAGCTAGTTAGGTGGGTTGTCCTCCTCTTCTAGGTTAGTGCACCGATAAAAGCAGTGATTTTGTTTTTTTTTTCCTAAAAGTGAAGACTCCGGCGCGAGCCAAGCTCGTCTCGATGCTTGGGGGACAACTTTACGGGTAGACGAGCGACAGAGCGACCCGGGACACAAAACGCCCCCGGCCGGAGTCAGAAGATATGGTTGGATCATCTTCGCGAGAAAGTTTTATCGCGTAATAGTACTGCAGCGCATCGTGTTCAATCGAGAGCTGTCAAAATCTCTCTCTATCTTTTGTATGGCGGGAATGATTCTATTTATTCGATTGTAGTGTTGTGAACGGGTGGTATGGTTTATGAATTTTCCGGTTATTCAAATGAGATTGTATTTAACATTTCTTTTTTTATGTAGTGGACACTGCAATACGATAGAATCTGACAGCAGATCTTTTTTGGGAGTGATTAACTGATAAAAGAGGTCACAGAGCTGTGATGGTCGAAGGAGGTTTATCCTGAAGGCCATGGCCCGACTTTGCCTGTCGCGCCATAGATTATGACGTTTTATATTTGCCTGCCACACTATTAAGTTGGGTGTGCATGCTTGGTTTTAACCAATGTTAGATAAGCGGCTGAGCACTATCCCCGACAACATCTCCTTAGGTCCGCAACTTTATTTCGCCGGCTTATAACCTGCTCAACAACACCTCAGAAAAGATTTTTTAAAGTTGTGACAAAACAAATTTACTCTTGCCTCTCTCACACACTTAGCTTGTTCGAGCCAATAATGGGGTCCGTCACCTCCATGTTGAACGCTTCTAGACTTTGTGCTTAAAAATACAATAACACTATCAAGTAGGGTTGATTACAACTTAAACTTTATTTTGACCTTAGACTTTACACTTCACCATGGTTTCTTAAGAATTTTGCCAAATTGTAGACTCAATCCAACTAACATATGATGGAATTTTCTCATAAATACTTGGTGCTTTCCCACCACGAATTCCGAGAGACGACATACCAATGACGTAGGGGATGAAGCTTTTACCAAACATTTTTTGAACTATTAAAGGTCCAGATGATGCTATCTGTAATGAAAAATAACAAATGAACAGGGTATCGTAAAATCATAGGGGACGTACTCGGAAGTCATCCTCATTTGTTTCTTTTGCACAAAGTTGCCTTTCTGAGATGCCATTGCGAAGAGCAGAAGAAGAAGAGAAGAACTTCAAACACTCATCATTCGAAACTAGTTTCGTAGGAGTTTTCCACAATTTTTTACTCTCTGCAAGCAATATTAAAACATTATATTTTGAAACAAAGCTTTATTAATAAGGATTTTCAACAACTTACCTGGTTCGTACGTGAGTAAAGTAAGGGATGGTTCACCTCTGTCTTCTTCGTTTAAGCATATCGGTCGTTCTCTATAGTATTGAGACAAACAGAGCATATCTACATTAGAATATCAAATATGATTGAAACTTGTTCTGCATGCATACTGTTTTGCATAATGTATTCCACAAAAACTCCATTTAGAACCGTACTATTATTTTAATTTGCTAAGTTTCTTCTCGTAATGGCCTATTTTTATGAAGCAAAAATACTTCTACTTACGAAACACTTTTTTCCAACTCAATCAGTGCAATTTGGTTGTACACTTTACCAGTCCAATCTGGATGAATTATTGTTCTGTTGGCTTTTATCCTGCCCGTCAAGGCTTCTGGATTACTTAAGTCATTCTTACCGACGTATACAGAAATCGCTTCAAGCCTTGAAGATACACTCAAGATTAGAAAAAATTGTGACATAAGTTGAACTTTCAAACTCACTTAATAAATTCTGGTCTGACACAATATGCTGGACAAAGTACATACTTAGGATCAATTAGGACGCCCCCACACGTGTTAAGGAAAACACCATCTTCCTTTTCATAGCCAATAGCTACCTGAATGAATTTGTAAATTAATAATTCTAATTTATTGCTCCTTGAACAGTCACCATATAAGGAAATTCGTTTTTTTGTGCTTCTTCATGTCCCTTTTCAGATGGTTCATCGAATGTTATGAAACGTCCATTTGGGTAAAATTCGTCACATTCTGTAAAATTCGATTGGATTTAGTCTAGTATGTTAAAAAATAACGTTTAGATTTCTAGTGTCATTTGTAGGCAGTTATTTTCACTGCAAAACAGGGAAATAAATTCAAACTAACTTACTTTTTCTACTTGTACTGACTGAAAGATCAGCTATTGTGATGCCAATTAAAGCTGCAATAAATACAAATTAACATTTATAAGCAATAAATATTCATTAAATGCAAATATGTAAAATTTACCAACAATAAACACAAATACGCGAAACATTTCTATGCTGAAGTCTTACTTGACGGTAAACTTATCACTGCAAAGCTTAAGATTCTGAAGTCGGCTTTTATTAGTAAACGCTGGCTCTTGGAGCTAACTGGTTTCCATTCTTGATAATCATGAGCTTAATTGACATAGGAAAAATATATTTTTTTTTGATAAGTCAACACTTTGCACAGTATCCCATTGATAAACAAAAATTAGTCATCGGTTTCTCCTAATTATGTATGTTAGACTATTAACGTTAGCTGGGAGTGCCCAAGAGTTACGATTTAACCATAAAAGAGTAAACACCATCTTTCTGGAGTTAACTCATAAAGAACGAAGAAAAAAACCTGTTCTTTAACTACTCAGATGCGCATACTCACACTCTTGAAAATCTTCTATGTAAATGTATGTATTTTAATCTCTGAACTTAATTGATTATCTTCATTGGTGTAAACGTAAATTGCTTGAAGAAAATATATACGTTAAGACTTATGCAAATGTTTTTTTTTAGTGACTCCCAAAAAGATCCGCACAAGTAAGAAATGTTCCTTCTTTTTCAATTTATGCTTCAATCCATGACACAAAAAGAAAAAGGAAATATTATTAATTGAACAAAACATCAGCTCGATAATTTTACTCAAAAAAATAGAAAATGTACCGCAAAATTAGAAGTAAAACGAAGGATTTAAAAAGAAGCACAAAAATATGACTCCCCAAAAAGATCCGCACAACAAGGAAACTTGGGCAAACATGTGCATTGATCACAACCGCGTGTTGTTCGTAGCTTGAAAAAACGTTGTCCTTTTTAAATTAAAATGGGCAAATACACGTCTCCAGAGAAGATCCAGCTGGTGGTTTCTAACCTATGGAAGGTAAAAATGTGGCAGAAATATGTTCGAGCCTCAACATGAAACGTAGAACTGTTTACGACATTCTCCGGAGGTATAAACAGGCAGGCAGAATAGACTTAAAGCATAGTCCTGGTCGCCCAAAGGTTCTAATGACGCTTGAAAAACGCTCTTTCGTCCGGGAAATAAAAAAAAATTCAAAGCTGAGTGCTCCAAAAATTGTGAGTGAAGTGTTCGCAAAATTTAAGAAAAAAGTAGGATGTGAAACAGTTCGAAGAGTTTTGAGAATTCCTCAATACAATGGACGTGTTGCACGGAAGAAACCATTCATCAGCGAAGTGAATAGAAACAAGTTGGGTAAACAGACCTACGCTCATGTCAGAAGGGTTTTGTATTCAATTTTCAAAATGCAGTCACCAGATTGAATAAAGTCAAGAAGCATGTCAATAACGATTTTATTGGAGAAAATATGAAATTCGAAGATCATACTATTATTAGCAAAGTTGAACGAATTTAGACTTCTGAGGTTTTTGTTATTGTTATACTCATAAATATCTCCCTTGATAATTATTTCAGATATCCATTCATGAGGGAGGAAACCACATTTTTCATGTATTTCCCCCCTGTGCCCCACTGAAGCAGAAACTGACAGTTTAAGAACAGTTTAAGTTTTGAAAAGCTCCCATGAAAACTTTCATTTCATACTCATATCGGCTACGTTTGATGAATTTTTTTTTCAGGGGCCACTCTCCTGTACTGTTATCATCGATTCATGGCCATTTTTTCGAATCCTAGAGTTGTTACAAAGCCCTTTTACTAGGAGCTTTCTCCCGCCTCCTTGACTTGTTTCACTTATGAGTAATAATTGTAGGTACTCATCTTCAGTCATTCATTAAATTGAATCAAGTGTTCAAAGCATGGACCTTGAACGTTGAAGTTGGGAAAAAATAACTCAAAATTATACAATCTTCGCATTTAAAACAGCCACCATTTTGTTTTACGATTACTGATACCACGAGTTGAACCGATTCTCAAAGATATACATGACACCTATCATTCCTGAAATTTTCATACAAATCCTAGCAAAACTGTAGTGGCTGAGTCGGTAAAAAGCGCATATTGTTCCATAGCTATATGTTGCCATAGTAATAAATGCAGCGCATATTGTTCCATAGTAATACAGGAAAATTCAAACCGCTATAACTTCGCTAAATATAATTCAATCTTTATGAAACTTGCAGGGTAAATCAACCTTATAAATAGTCATCTGTGTACTGAATTTCATAGAATTTAAGGGTACCCTAAAGATTTTATTCAAGAAAACATAAAATCGATAAATCATACTATTACTAACAAAGTTGAGTGAATTGCGACTTCTCACGTATTTGTTGTTGTACTCACCAAGGCCTACATTTCTGATTTTTTTCAGATTTTTCGGATCACAGGTGTCCAATCGCGAGGGGGGGGGACACAAATTTTTCATGTATTTCCCCTCCCTGTGCACCCCTTGAAGCAAACTTTGCCAAACTAAGACCTGTTTTGAAAAGCTCTCATCAAGGCCTTTCATTTGATACCCATATCGGCTACCTTCAATGAATTTTTTTTTTGGGGGGTCACTCCCCTATATGGGGAGACCCCCCTTAAATACCTTATAAAATTTTTTTGTAGTTGAACTTTAAAGAGAGCACCAGTTTACACCCACGTACAAAATTTGATGCCTCTAGCTTAAGTAGTTTCCGAGAAAAACTGCTGTGACACACGGACGGACGGACGGACGGACAGACAGACGGACAGACAGGACGCGATTTTAGAAGGGTTTTGTAAAATTATTTTACAAAACCCTAAAAAGCGTTTAAATTACGCTAAAGAAATTATATTAAAGGAAGTCAATTATTGGGAGGATGTGATTTTTGCCTATGAAAGCAAATTCAACGTTTTTGGCTCGCATGGACGTGTTATGGTGTGGCGCAAGCCCAATGAAGAATTGAGTCCAATTAACCTCAGGCCTACAGTGAAACACGGAGGTTGCAGTTTGATGCTTTGGGGATGCGTATCTACTCGAGGTGTTGGCGAATTAGTATTTATAGGTGGTATCATGGATTCTCGTCGATATTTAGCCATTTTGAAGGAAAATTTGCGAAAAAGCGCTGCTAAAATAGGCAGTTTGGATTCGTTCAAATATTACGAAGAAAATGATCCCAAACATAAGGCACGCATTGTTCAAGAATGGCAGCTGTATAATTGTCCAAAAGTGGTTCATCCTCCTCCTCAGTCACCGGATTGTAGTCCCATTGAAAATCTCTGGGATGAATTGGACCGTAGAGTTCATAGCACGCCAATTTGTTCAAAAACGGAGCTCGAGAAAAGGCTTCGCGAAGAATGGGTGAACATGGATGTGGAATACCTGCGGAAAATCGTCTCCAGTATGCCAAATCGATTAAAATGTGTCATTGAACAAAACGGACATGCAACAAAATACTAGCTAACTAAAACTTTTGTTTATTTTTACAATTTAGCTTTTGTGCGGATCTTTTTGAGGGATGAAATTTTCTTTTTTTTTATGGAATTTTCTTTTTTTTGGTATATTTAAAGTGAGAAACTATTTTATTTATGTGATCTGTAAGACTGTTATGTTGTGCTCATAATAAAATGTTTAAAAAAATTTTCCCGTTTTTAATTGCCTTATAAAATGAGAAAGGAGGAAAATTTCTTACTTGTGCGGATCTTTTTGGGAGTCACAGTATACGAGTATAATAAAGTTTTTGTAATACTCGTATAAGATATCAAACTTGTTGAACATAGAAAAATCCTTTTGCCTCTGTTCCGAATACATCAGGAATCATTTGAAAAATTGTATTAATTGAAGAAACATTTAGAAAAAAAGAAAACCAATCCTAAAAAAGGGTGCAATGAAATTCATGGAAGCGGTGCCATATCAGTTTTTCTCCTTCCATTCACAGCGGCTGTATCGCCTTTAACTTTATAATGTTGGAACGGGGAAATTGACTTAGCGCCGTTTTATCCATGTTAGGGCACGATGAAGTCGGTTTTCTTTTTTTTTTATTATTTCAACTTTGTGATAAATCTCTAAAACTCTCGTTTTTCAATCGTTAATACAAATTATTTTTTTCTCACAGTCTGTACCCAGCGCTCTTGGTGAAAGGTTCACCCTCGGTCTGCGAGTTTAAACCTCGAATCGAAAGCTAGGGTGCAATTTTCTACCCGTGTGTGCCTTTTAGTGAGTGATTGATTTAGTGCAAAACGAACAAAAAATTGAGTTTATTTCTGGTTGTGTAAATTAATGAATCAGAAAGAACTTGGGTTGAAAAAATATAAATTTTATTTTAAGGCAAAGCCTTGCAATCTGTTACAATGCAATATTAAGTTAATACTAAAAATTTCGCCCAACATATCCATTTTACGCTTGGGAAAGTAAAGCTAAAGAAAACACATAAAATATTGAGATGGAAACATCATTTTTTATTCAATATAAAGATTAAACTTTGCCATTATCCGTGAAATACAACATCATTCAAATGCCCTACACGGGACCTCTTACAGGCCTCAATCCTTTTGAGGTAATTTTCAATGACTTTTTGGCACATTTCCGGCAATATCTCGGCCATAACTTCACGAATGTTGGCTTTCGATTGCTCAAGATTTTGAGGATTGTTTGCGTAAACACGATCTTTCACATAGCCCCATAAAAAGAAATCCAAAAGTGTTAGGTCGCAGGATCTTGCGGGCCAATTGACACCACTCAATCTCGAAACTAAGCGTCCTGGACATTTCTCTTGCAAAAGCGTTCGATTAGCCTGTGTTGTGTGGCTTGTGGCTCCGTCCTGTTGGAACAACATGTTCTCCAGACTATAATCTTCAATTTCTCTCCAAAAATAATCGGTTAACATCCGTCCATAGCGGTCAGAATTGACTGTAGTGACTCTTCCTTGATCGTTTTCAAAAAAATATGGGCAATAACACCACCAGACCATAATGCACACCAAACGGTCACCTTTTCCGGATGCAAAGGCCTTTTTGCGATCACTTGAGGATTTCGAGAGCCCCATGTGTGGCAATTCGGTTTATTTACGTAACCACTGAGCGAAAAATGAGCCTTATCACTAAAGAAAATTTTGTTCGAAAAATCGTTATCAATGGCTTGTTGTTCAATCACCCGATTCGCATACATTCTGCGTTGTGTATGGTCTTGAGGCTTAAGTTCTTGAGTGAGTTGTATTTTGTACGGATGGAGCTGCAGATCCAGATGCAAAATCCGCCACAATGAGTCGTAATACAAGCCCAAATGCTAAGAAGGAATCGACAAATTCGGGCGATATTTTCAGCAGAACGAATGTTGCAATGATGCGCAGGCCTTGCAATATCAATAACCGATCCCGTCTCTTCAAATTTTTTCACTTTGTTCGAAATTGTTTGCTGTGTAGGTCGATTATGTCGACCGTAATCGGCTCGTAACGCCCTAAATGTTGATACAGCAGAATCACCATTTTTATAATAAAATTTAATAATTTTAACGCGTTCTTCGGCTGTTAAACGATCCATATTTCTAAATGGCAAACCTTCAACTAAAAAAAACATGCTTTGGATGACATTTAATTCTGACAGATGTCAAATGGCAGGGTTATACTTTCCTACCACGAAATGGATAGCCCTGTATAATTTGATTTATAGCATAAAAATGCTGACGCTATGTCTTGCATTTGTCGTGTGAATTTCTAATTTGTGCATTCCCAGGTCGCACTGCTTTGCAATGTTGAATTTCGATCTGTCTGGGAATTGTCCATTAACTCCTCCCCGCTTAAATGCAATTGTCCGTAATTGTTCGAAAATATCAGAAGTACGGAATGTCGTTGATTCGCTTAGACTTCCTTTTTGGGCTGGTTGGCACAGATGATGTGGATTGAATTATCGTTTTGGTTCTGGTGAGGGTTGGATTGTCGTGGGCTGAGATCGTTTTGGTTCTTCGAGCTTTTTCTTTGGAATATATGAATGAACGGTTATTTTTGAATTACCTTTTCTGGAACAAGATCTCCAGAAAAGCGCGGAGCAGGTAAGAAGTCCTAGAATAGCGATAAAGGTGTATGCGACGAATCAATGCATTCTGCTTCTTGTTTGGAGCAGCTCTATTTTCCCGGTGTTGTTGATGTGGAGTTCGCTGATCATTTCTAGCTATAGAAGTTCTCGGTAGGCATTTATTTCAATGGTTGTGTTATAGAATTTAATCAGGTATGTCCCGATTAACTTCTGCGTGGTGTTCTCAGCTTCAACTATTCCGGAAAAGTCGTTCAGGAGTATAATACCGCTTGAATTTCTTCGATTGTAGGGATATGATGCCCACAAGTTTTATTGCAGGTGGCGTTTGAACCTTTGAGCAACCTTGGTAAGCAACCTGAACTACTTATGTCTATAATATATTTTTCTGTGTAAATTGAAAATTGATTGAGTTCTTAACAATTTTTTGTTACAGCAAATATTTTATCTTTACGTTCCAAAATTTTATCAAATACAATTTCATTTACTAAATTTCTTTTTTTGATAGGTTTTATTGCAAGCGTGTTAAATGTTTCTTCTCTAGTCGTTGGTATGTTTATTATGTATAAAATAATGAATGGATTTGAGATTATTTTGATTTCTGCGAAGTCCGAAGTTTCTTCGACAGAAGAGAATGGCAATTTTTCCTTAGGTAACGCTTCTACGGCTAGTTTAATTTCCGTTTTAGACAAAATTAGTGAATTTATAGCACCTGCTTTGGCCCAATTGTAATGATTTTAAGTCTACGTCCTAACGAGAAACCGACCTCTCATCGGTTCTAGACGTTAAGTCTGAGTAGTGCCAACGGATGGTACCAACCGGTCAACCAATCCGTGCACCGTAATCCATTCACGCGGTGGCTGCTTGTCGGCCAGCTAGATCGGAGAGGATTTCGGTCGCGGGTCTCAGAATGGATTACGCTCATTTACAATCTTCAGCCACCAATATATGCCCGTTTTCAACCGCGTCACAACACAAAACCATACGGAGAGGAAACCTTTTTTACGTTACTCCGTATTTCTTCATCAACCAGTCAAGAACAAAAACCTAATTTTTACTTCGTGTTCCCGAATTTCCGACGCGGTACCGAAAAGTATACTACGTTAACTCAATCCGACGAAAGCTACGCTAATAAAAAGGCAAAACAACAAAGGTACCGCGTACCGCGCGCGACGTGAAACCGACCTCAGCGGATTTTCTCAAACCCTACCCTCCCGACGGCATACCTACCTTGCACTCGATTTCCCGGTGAAAGGAAGAACCACTGGAAAGGAAAGTCGTGTTTTTAATTAGGAATTCATATTATTTTATTTCTGTGTGTTGTGTATGTGATGTAATTCATAGGCTCAGAATCTAATTAACTCTATTTGAAATTTTGTTGATAATTGTGTGTATTGGGTGTTTTCAAACAACTTCCACAACTCAAATGATGAAATTAAAAGTATTTCATTTACAAACTATATTGAACCTAATATACAGGGATAATATTGAATTTTACTTTCAAACTTAAATATCAATTGAAATTTCGAGTAAAGAAAAAAAAAAAACGTATATAATTATAATAAAAATGCATCTGCACTTGACATCAATTAAAATGTTTTACTGAAAATTATTCTTTACTTCTGATTCGAGATAGAAGTTATCAAAGATATTTATTTTTTTCTATGTACACGGCAACAAATATTGTGAACATACAGCTCTAAATTATTTTTCGGATGGGGTTTTTTTTTTATAAATGGGGTCCTACTTTGTAACAATAAAATATATATTTAAATATAATATAAATTTAATTCATCCATATTTTCTGTTGTATTAGACTTCTTTAATAGTCTTTTAGTGACTTTTAATAAAATGCCTTATTTTTGTCACAATTCATCATTTTTAGAGTTTTCTCTTTCTTTGGTGTGTGTATATTTATTATTAATATATAAGTGAGCTCTCCATTAATCTTAAATTTGGATTCATATTTTCCTTTTATAATATTAAAATTTACTAAAATATTGGTTTTAAATTAAGTACATAATATTTGTAGTAATAATAAATATAGTCAATATTCCATACACCTTGTAAAAAAAAAAATATTCTGCAGATGGCAGAACAAGTTCTTACATTTGCAAATGTAAATATAAAAACCAAATAAAATAAAATTAGACTAGCTTGGTATGAGTAGTCTTTGCGTATAGACGTCTTTTAAATCGCTCCTGACAAAAGTTTTCAAAAATTAAATTAATTTTTTAAAAACGTTACTCCGAAGTTAATTTTTATCGGAAAAAATCTTATATTGTCGAAGTAATCGACTCAGGAAATTTCTATCGAATATTTTTACTTCGATTGGTAACGAAAAACAAATTCACAAAGAAAATTTCGCCGCTGGTATGGAGGAGCCCGACGGCTTCCCACCGTTGGGGCAACCTGGGGAAACGACGAATACGAAACTGGCGACAATCACCAAAAGAAAACATAACGAAGAAAACTCCGTAGATGGAGGGTGCAAGCTGCAAATAATAGCGGATAATCAACAAATGGCCAAATTGCAGAAAGAAAATGATGAACTAAGGCAAGAGATACAGTCTCTCAAGGATCTTTTCAAGCAAGGGATGAAGCCTCAAAAGACGCAGCCACAAAATCAATGGCAACAGGTAACAAAGCCGAAGAAAAGTGCAAAGCAAGTAAATCCAGAGGAAGTTCTAAGTGCTGGTGGCACCAACGAGAGCCAAAATTATTTTGCAGCGCTGGAGGAATTAACCGAAGATATGGAAATCGAAGAAAACATCAGAGGTAATTTTAATCAAGATAATGACTTTAATTTTATTCAATATTTAAAGAACAAAAATAAGGAGAAGGAACCAGCCCGCAGTTCTGCTGGTTCCTCTTAAAAAGCTTCCAACAAGACAGAAAAAGTTCCGCCAATCAACGTGTTCGGACAAACCGGGAAAGATATGGTTCGGCTATTGGCAGCCGAAAATAAACTGGCCAATTTCGAAATCAAAAGAGTTAATGCCGAAAAATTAACTATAAGGACGAAATCACTGGTTGATTTCAAGTCAGTCAAAGATGCGCTGATTTCTGAGGAGGTTCCACACTTCACCTATACCCCAAAAAGTGAAAAGAATCAGACCTTCTTGTTGAAGGGTTTGGACAGCGGAGAGGATACGGTCGATCTTCTTCAGGTGCTCAAGGAGGCTGCACCAGATATTGATTTTGTTTCAGTCAAAGCCTTTGCGACAAGAAGGTCGACCATAGAAAGGAAGAACTTACCTCTTTACCTGGTACAAATTGCAAATAAGAGCAGTCCAAGTGCCCTTCAACAAATAAGGTACTTAAATTTCAGAGTGGTGAGGTGGGAACGCCTCCAGAAAAGAGAAGTCAACCAGTGTTACCGGTGTCAAAGAGTTGGACATTCGGCTGCCAATTGTGCCATGCACTATCGTTGGGTTAAATGCAAAGACGTTCATGCTCCCGGTGAGTGCAAATTGGCTCAGACGGAGCCTAAAGAAAAATTATACTGCGTTAACTGCGGTGTTTTTGGTCACCCAGCATCATATCGAGGATGCTCCCGATATCAAGATGCAAAAGTTAAATTTGCTCCAAAGCAAACACAAGTACTCCGTAATATCATACCTTCCAACTTCGTCAAGCCCGGAGTATCATTTGCACTCGCCGCTAGAGGACCAGCAGAAAATGCTGGAAATAATGTAAATAATGTAAGTGGCAATAATGAGCTGCTTCTTAAAATTTACCAGCAACTTAATTCTTTATCGGAGAGAATCGACAAACAAGATTCAAAAATTAACTTTGCTTTTCAGTGTTTAGGTCTTTCAAATGCCTAATAATAACTTGTCATCCAGTCATATTCCCATGGATAGGCTTCGCCTCATATCGATCAACGTCAACTCTATCGTTGCTATACATCGACGTGATTATTTCCTTGAATTTGTTGTTAAGCAAAAGCCTGACATCATACTTCTCACTGAAACCCACCTCAATTCATGGCATTCCATGGAATTCAAAGATTTCGCATTCGTAAGAAACGATAGGGTAATAGGTGATGGGGGAGGTGTCACCGGGATATTGGTTAGAAGACCCTATTGTTTCTAAAATATTGAAAAAGTCGAATTCAAAAACTTTGAATTTCTTGAAGTGTCCGTCATCAAAATTTCACTGCCAGGTGGGGATAACCTCTTCGTTATCTCTGCCTATGCAACTGGTCAAAATGTTCTCAAGTTCAAGGAGGAACTCAATTCCTTGTTTGAAATACTCGAATTGAACAGGCTGCATAATGATTATATTTTCGCCGGTGACCTGAATGCCAAGCATAGATCATGGCTAAACGCCACCAATAATCCAAGAGGTGTATTCCTGAAATCATGGATAACAGAGAACCAAATTGAATACAGGTGCAACCTATATGGGTCGGAGTTCCCAACATACCCTAGGACAAATTCATATTTGGACCTCTGCATTGCTGACGCAAGACTTGAATTCAGCTTTAATAGTCCTCAACGGAAACTGCAGGTGCTTCCTTACGATAGCGACCATAACGCAATCGTAATGGAAATCAATCATCAAAGGGATGATTTCTTCCTCATTCCAGTTCAACATGAAAACCATCGGTTGAATTTCAAAAAAACAGACTGGGGAAAGTTTCAAAAGAAGTTTAATCGGGAGTACCAGAAGCAATGTCCTCCTTCTGATGATGGCAACGCTTGCTCAATGGTTCCTAATAACAGAAATCTAACTGACGATGAAATAGATCTCTATTTGTCGAAGTTAGAGAAGCTGACGTTGGAAACGATTGAGAAAGTTGTTCCCAAGATTAAAAATCGAAACAATATGGAAGGATATGAAACACCAACCATCGCAAGGTTGAAAAGATTGAAAAACCTTCTTCTCACACGCGTCAACAATATTTATCGACGATTTTTGGACTACAACCATCCCTCGTTGGCTTTGTTGAAATTACACCTGAAGAATGTCCGGAACTTAATCCGTTCATACTTCAGGAGTGAGGTCAGCAATCAATGGGCGGAAAAACTGAGGGGTATTAGCCCACAGGACCCAGATGGCGTTTTCGCGAAAGTGAATAGCTTATTCCGCAGGAAGTCTCGAGTGAAGGTATCGAATCTTGAAGTCACTAGTGATGAGATAAATCTTCTCGATAGAGCTGGTATCGAAATTGATAGTACGACTCCGGATAGAAATGGAAACAGGATTATATGTGATGGATTGCAGAAACTTGCCCTGATTAGAACACATTTAGAATTGGTTCATCTGCCAAACCCAGAGAGAAGGAATGAAATATTTTCGGAGGTCGTTGAAGCAAAAGTTACCGACTTCAAATCAAGCCTGAACGGCCAATCAATTCTTCATTTCGATGAAACATTCACATCTGACCTCATACCGAGCTTGAATCTTATTGATTACTTTGTCAGCTATGAAGACTTGTGTTTCATATTTCGCAGAATAAACAACAAAAAATCATGTGGTACTGACGGTATTCCAAATATAGTTCTCCGACATTTGCCTGAGGTTGCTATTAGGAATTATTGCATATTGTTCAACAACATGTTGGACAATTCATATTTCCCAAATGAGTGGAAAAAGGCTAAGGTATTTCCGATCTTGAAGAAAAGAAGAGAATCTTCATGCCCTAAAAGCTATCGCCCAATCAGCTTGCTGCCTAACATCAGCAAGGTGTTTGAAGTGATACTCAACAGAGCATTAAACGCCCACATTGAGAAATATGAGTTGATGCCGAATTGCCAATTTGGTTTTCGTGCCAGGCATTCGACCATACATGCAATAACGAAAGTAACCTCAGACATCTGTTGGAAACTAAACAACAAAGAATGTGTTGGAGCATGTCTCATTGATATGGAGAAAGCCTTCGATACGGTGTGGTTAGATGGACTAGTTTTCAAACTTCTTCAGGACAGGTTCCCCAGACACCTTGTCGCCATGATGTGTAATATGTTATACGGGAAATCGTTTGTTGTAACTGATGGAAATCTGACAACAATGCGCGAATTCAAGGTCTTGAATGGTCTACAGCAGGGAACAGTTACTGCGCCCCTGCTTTTCTCAATATTCATTCGCAAGCTATTGAACAGCTTTGATTTTAATGTCTCGCCAACGCGATCATTGGTAGCGTTTGGTGATGATCTGATAATCTATACAGCAGACCGAAAAGCTACAATAGTTCAGAGCAATCTTCAAAAAATGTTTAATGATGTGCAGCTCTACACCGACAATTGGCGAATGAAAATCAATGCGCAGAAGTGCGAAACAATTTTGTTTCGGACAACGCTGCAGGGGGCCAGTCAAGACCTGAAACGTAATTGGAAGGATTTCCACATTATGGCTGGTGAGGGTAGTTCAGAACGGGTTCCACATAAATCCTGTGTTCGATACCTCGGGGTTCATCTCGATCAGTATCTCTACTACACTGAACATGTCAAAATCATGCTCAGTAAGGCACTAAAAGTAGTCATGGCCCTTCGGCGACTCTTTCATTCCAGATACATTGATCAAAAAGTCAAAGTTATTTGTTACAAGACCCTGGTTGGGCCAGTTTTGACATACGGATGCCAGATCTGGTACAACCAGAGTGCTAGTTCAATGGAAAGATTAAGAGTTTTCGAAAGGAAATGTCTTCGTGCATGTACTGGTTTGTACAGAAAGCCTGAGACGGATTGGAAGCACTATATATCGAATAGAAAAATTTATCAAACCGCTCAAGTGACAAGAGTCGATATCTTCATATTGAAACTTCTTCGGAATCATATCGCAAGATCTGTAACTGTGAGTGAAAACCCTCGGATTTCACAGCCGTTCCACCCTACAGACGGGTATATTGTGACTTGCCTCACTACTGGCTTTGTTCCTCCAGAAGCATTCGTGTATTTGGACATGAATCGATATATTTTTGATTCTGACGGCGTCTCAATCATATATCACATATACCGACGGGCCACCGATAAGAAGATAAAATATCCTCCGAACTTGAGTTCACGAGACCAACAATTCCAATGGAGATACTCATTTGCTAGATTCGTTGAGGCTGGTCGAGCTGAGATGGAGCAATCTAGGTATTACTGGCTGAATGACAATGTCTAAATTATTCGTGTTTATTTTCTGTTTTTGTGCTTTTTCTCGTTACTGGGTTTTTTAGATTCATCTCATTATTGCTACATCTAGTGTTGTTGTTTATTTGTATTATAATTTAGGTATAGGTTTCAATATAAGGTAACGTTTTTTTTGTTTTTTTTTTTTTGATTGAACTTATTTAGAATTAGGGTGTAACATATTAGGTATAGGATATAAGTTCATTGTTGTGTTAGTAATATCAGTAATTTTTGAATAATGCTGGTTGGTTTTTTCTCCTTTTTCCAATTGAATCAAAAAATATGAAATAATCTTAATTAATTTAAATGTGCAAGTGTATTTTTTTCATTAAATGTGTTTAACTGATAACGTATAAATTTAGAGAGCCATTCGGGCCATTAAGTTTTTTATAGTTTTTTTGTTTGGAATTTGCTTTATGTTCTTTTAAAAATTTATAACGATTAGTATTAAATAAAGCGCTTTTGACTTTGACTTTGACTTTGACTAGCTTGGTATTATTTTTTTTTCTACTACTATACACTTTCAATATAAGGTCAAAGCTTACATTTACTTTTCCATTTCATATTAAAAAAATAGAGGACAAAAAAAAATCTTTTAGATGAATTCCTTCAAAACATATGAAGAAATACGTAGTAGCGCATGCAATATTACAGAGACATTATTTAAACATATGTATAATGTTTTTATGTGCATACACTTGGAATCAATTTATCGATGTATAAAACTTTATACCGTTTCAGATGCGGCGCAAATGTATATAAAATGGCATCTATAAAGCTATGAAGTCCTGATAACAGATGATTTTGAAATGTCTGGCATCATGCATTTTGGTATTATTGATAAGAATCTCAAAATTTATTTGAAGGGAAAACAAAAAGGGGTGCAAGGTTGTTCATATATTGTACTTATAAAATTCTTTCTCATCATTTGATTCCAAGAAAGATTTGAAGGAACATCAAAAAATATGCTCGCCTTTACTTTGTTCGTATGTGCTTTTTCCAACTCTACTTGTTATATTTCCGACCAACATACTTCCTCTTCAATTTAGTTAACTCATGCTCATGCTTCCGATTGCGGTTTCTTTTGTAACTTGTATATATGTATATTTAACATCAATTGTGTAACTATTCTAGTTAACCGAGCTTGCCCAGACATTTCAGCCTGAATATCATCATTAACACTTAGAGTACATTATCTTTAATTTTTATCTTCTGCCCTTGTTTTTGCTAGTAGTTTCTTAATTTTTAGAACTCTTTGTTGTGCTGCTAAATTTTGCTACCAACATTCTTTCGATTGCCGAAAATAAAGTATACCGTTTAACTCCTATATTACTAAACCCAAAAAAAAAAATTGTATCGTTCTAACCTGGAACCTACTGCGATCGCTTAAAAGTGCAAACTGAAGTTTCAAGATCAAAAATAGCGGAAGTAAAAGTTTATTTTTGAGCAGCAACTTGCATGTGGGAAGGTATATATCCAATATCAACCACATATCTCAGAACTATTTACGATGGTGTTTTCTTCTATTTCTCAGCAATCACTATCGATTTCTCGTCAGATAGGGATGCTGCCTTCTTTTCAGCCAGATTTGTACGGGCCAGTGGTGAATAGGCAGTGATAACTATATCACACTGTTTACTAAATTCGATCGATTTCCTTTGATTGAAGCCAGGATGAAATGCAACCGGATTAGTTACTGCTTTATTTGTGCAACGTGTCAGCCTCATCTTTGTGTAATAAATTATTATCAGCTACATACTTATATGCAACAGAAAAGTGCATCGAAGGCGAATCAGTATACCCTAACCCTAAATTATTCGAAGACTTTGCTACTCACATAACAAATCCGATAGCTGACGATGGCGTGATTTCCCAATCGGTATGCTGGAGCTTTGGTTCTTATACAATGAAATTCACGTCATTGCGATTGCTGGCGAAGGGCACCGTTAATTAACCACTGTTGTGGGACCATCGACTTCTTAACTAGCTGCCGAAATCAAAGAGATGCTCAATATCCAGTAGAAACGTTTCGTGTTTTGTATCCTCGTAGATCTAGTTCACGTTCTCTGTATGGATTTATATACTGCCTAGATGATTGATGATATCCGCGGTTAGTCTAAACATTACAAAACGTTATTTTAATTCGAAGCGGAAAAACAAACTTTGCATTCGCCAACTTACCAATTAATGTTTCTTTTCGGTTGGCTCGTACACTGGGTTCGGGCAATAAATGGGAAGTGTATTATAATGTATGACGTCGGTATACTCATTCGAATTGCCAATATTCAACATCATTTGGTTGAATTGAATTTGACCGATTTGACCTTTGTGGAACTGTCGGCACACTCCGGGACTTCTTCATGGGTGGCGGCCACTACAACCACACTTCACTCCCATGTGGCTGTCAAATCCTCTTGACTTCCACGACAAAATTGACGTGGGATGTGCACTCGTCGCAACCAACGTGAAATGACAAGTCACCTAGCAGCAAAGTGCGTTAGTAGTGGTCGCCAGCGGCGTCGCATGATTCATTACACAATGGAAGGCAAAGATTACGTTTCTCAATTCTTCCTTCATAAGTTTAATTTTGGCTTGAATTTCCAAAACAATGTTGGTGCTACTCTTGCTGTCTTCCTTAAGTAATTTTTGAATTTCATTAGTCATCTTGGTAATATTATTGATCCGATCATTATATAGCTGGTTGATCACGACTTGTCTGTTGTGACTTCCCAAAACGTTGTTAATTTTTTCTTTGATAGTGATGACGTCCTCATGATCCGGATTTCCGGCGAGCCACTTCCAAGCTGTTCCTATGAGGTTAAGTGACCTCTAAGTTTTCAATGAATGCTTCGATTTGTTCTATTTCATGGGCTAAGTAGCGAGAAAATGGATGATGCTGGACAATGGATAGATTTAAGATATCGTGTGCATTAGTTACGAGTTTTTCATATTGATGGACATCTATTGTGTGGATAATTTTGAAGTTTCCATCTCGTATTTTGGTCAGCCCTACGCTGAATGTTACTATTTGAGAGTTCGAGTAGTCTAAGATTTGTATTGTTCCGCTGGTCACGCATATGAAAGATCTGCAGAAGAAGAAAGAGGAGAGAAAGGAAGAAAGTTAATTTCGAATTTTATCCTTATGGACTCGTTTTCCGGACTCTGTAAGAATTGTAGTTTTCTTGTTTTCTTTAACCATTTTTTGTTGATAGCGAGGCGTTAATTTTGACCCTCTTCTTTTGTTTTGTTTCACGTATATAACTTGTCCAATCTCGTAGTCTTTTGTTGGTTGTCTTTTTTTTGTTACGGTTATGTAAGTCTTTGTCCTGTTTGAGTCTAAGTTTGTCGATGTTTGATTGTCTTGTCCTTTCAAATTCTTCTGGGTTCATTCTAGGTGATCTTCCTAGGTAGAGTTCATCTTTTTTTTCGCGGTGGAGTGAATGGTAAAATTGTATTGGTTAACTGCGCGCTCTAGGAGCTCTTCGAAAGATCTGGGTGTTGATTCTTTCTTCAGGCAGCACATAATGTCTGTAAGAGTAGAATGAAAATGCTCAACCTGTCCATTTACTACACTTTTATAGGGTGGTGTCTTATAAACCTTGATCTGTAACTCGTCCTCCATCATAGATGTAATAGCGTTTGGCCTAAGGGCACCTTCGTTGTCGACGACAACGTGCTCCGGTGCATAAAAGAAGAAAAAAATATCCTGCAATGGTCTTCTAATTCCTCAAGTGAACAGGATGGGATGATTTTTGCCATAGCAAATTTTGTAAACTTATCTATAGCCGTAAGAACGAGATATTTTTCTGTTGAAAAAATATCTATATGGACAATGTGACCAGGATAATTAGGAAGTGGTGTTTTTTTCTAAAAAGTGTTTATTATTTATTTATTATTGTGCAGAGTTTGACCAGTCTCTTTATTTTGGCACTCATCTTCGGAAAATAAAAATTCTCTATAATTTGAATTTTTTTTTTCTGCAGCATTTTGATGAGCTCTTTTACGGATTTGGAGGATTCTCTCCTCTTGCTCGGCTTCGGAAGGAATATCTTCATCTGTCTTTTGTGTGTATCGAACTTTGTAGTCCCTCAAATGATTTGGATATATCTGTTGTATGAGACCCATAGTTGATTCGTCTGTCTGTAGACTGTTAATTAAGTTCGGATTAAGGGAGCGTTTAAAAATATTAATAATGTCCTGTTCTGTGTATTCTCTTTGAATCAGAGTATGTCTTGTATAATTTTCGAAGGGATGTGATATTCGGTAGCTATTTTCTTCACCGAGTTTGAGAAGAATTTGGTTTCTGAACACATTAATGGGAGATTCAATGCAAGTTATTAGGTTTTGGTATGAACTTTCATCGCCATGGTGCGTATGTGTCATGGAATTAATTTCAGGTTCTCGGGGTGGTCTTGAAAGGAAATCAGCAACAACATTTGCTTTACCCGGTTTGTATTTTAGTTCATAGTTATATTCTTCCAATCTTGATTTCCAGCGTTTCATCTTGATATTTGTATTTTTTGAGCTAAGGGCATATGTTAGAGGTTGGTGGTCTGTAAAAATTTTAACCATGCTAGGATCCGTACAAGTAATTTCGAAGACTATCGAGAGCCCATATTTTTGCAAACATCTCTTTTTCGTTTGTTGCATAGTTCTCCTCGGATTTACCGAGAGTCCTTGATAAATACAAAATCAGTTTGTTGGTTTGTGATAGCACTGCTCCAATGGCATAATCAGATGTGTCGGTGGTAAGTTCGAACAGTTTCTCAAAATCTGGGTGTATAAGTAAGACGTCTTGTGAAATGAGGACACTTTTGACCTTGTTGAAGGCGTCCAATGCGTCTTTATCAAGTGAAATAGATTTGTTTTTGGAAACGTGTTTGGACGTACGTCCATCCTCCCCTCTTAAGAGGGCTGCCAGGGGCTTAGCAATCTTAGCATAATCTTGTATGAATCGCTTGTAATATCCTGACGGTCCAAGAAATGATCTAAGATCCTTGAGTGTTTTGGGAGGTAGAAAGTTGACGCCTCAACTTGATCGAGTTTATTTTTTGATAGTCAACGACCATTTTGAATTTCTTTACACCAGATGCATTTTGTTTTTTGGTACAATCCAGACGGGCGCGTTATATGGAGATTTTGATGCTCCGATAATGTTGTCCTTCAACAGTTTCTGGATCTCCTTTTCAACTTCCTCTTTAAGGGCCAGAGGATAGGGGTACGATTTTGCGTAGATGGAATCATCCGTAGTAGTTCGGATTTCTCCTCTAACGGAGGTTGTAAATGTTAATCTTTTATCTGGTTCTGATAATAAAGATTTGTTTTTCGAAAGGATTAGCTTTAGTCATTTTTCCTGCTCCTTAATCAAATGAGATGTTCTAACATTCATATGGTTAACGGACTCAGATACGTGTTGTTTTGAGGTTTGATCGACATTACGTTAGCGTTAGCGTGAATAACTGCTTGTAATTCTTTCAGGGTATCATTATCTATTAATTCTGGAAAGGTCTTAAGGGAAGGCAGTAAGAAGAATTTTAATTTTTTTGTTTTCGGTCCGAATATGTTGATGAAGGCGTGATGTGTTATATTTATTCGTCCACCTGCTGAGTTGGTTGTAAAGGGTTTTTCATTTGCCCTCCAGTCTAAAAAATAGATGCCACCTTGTTGGTTTGTGTTAATTGTATCATTTGGTACGTCCTCAACGTGTTCATTACCATTATTATCGTATTCATATCCTGTAGTTTCATCTGTTTCCTCTAAATTCTTTGATTTTCTCGAAATATATGCATGTTGTACCGGTGGAGCGTCAAAATGTTTCCTAGGAGGAGTTGGAGGAGGTATATTCTGCGTGTTATTTGCATGCTGTGTCCTGTAGTCAACATTCTGCAGCTTAAGATACAAATGCTAAGCCTGTGGCAGGTCAGCTGGTTCTCGGATGCTGAGAAGTCGAGGCAAATATCCTCTTAGTCCACGCACAAACGTATCAAGTGCTTTATCCCTATAGCATTGGGTCATATTTGTCGGTGACTCTTGCCCCATGTCCATAGAAGGTAATTTATTAAGTATCATCGACAGATGGTGATAGACCGTCTGATAGAATTCATGGATACTTCCGTTGCCTTGAACAAGTGTAGTCATCTGGTACTCGAGTGTACCAAGATCCCTCTTGTCAGCGTAGTTTAGTCTTAAACACTTAGAAATTTCACCCAATTTAGGGGAGTATTGTTGGATTCCAAGGCTATATCAGCTTGGCCTACAATCTTGTTGCGTATTACTGAAAGGATGCCGTAATACTTTGGAGTGCCCTTCAGGTGTTGATACATCCTTAGGATCCTCTCGACACTTTTTCTCCATGAAGAATATTCGCTGGGGTCACCTGAAAGTGTCCTCAAACATCGGGAATTTTATCCATATCGTAAAGGTTTGTATTAACGTTCCCAGTTATTGGAATGTCACAGTCGTCGTTTGCATTGGAGGTTGGATTCATGATAGAGTAAAAAATATCTCTACCTTGGATGTTAAGGGATTGTGCTACTAACCCCGTTATAAGCTGAACCAGGTCGACGTTATTGTTTCCACTACCCTGTTCAGCTGGAGGATTGTTCTGTGGAGGATTCACATTATTTTGAGACTGCGTCTCGTTTAAATTGAGTCGCGGAAGGCGAATGAGGTTTCCGTGATTGGGCATCGTGAGGATAGGGACCAGTCCCAACCAACCACCTTTGAGTGTAGTGCATTTAGTGAATGATTGTGAAGGAAAGTTAACCTATAAAGTCAATTTGAAAACCACACTTTGAATAAAATAAAAGTTTCTCATTTTTGTGATTATAAATTAATTCAAACAGATTTGAGTACAGTAAGACACAATTAATCACCCAAAGTAGAGTATAGTGAAACAACAACTAAAATCAAAACTAGTTCCTTAGAGTTCGCTCGTTACAGGTAAGAATTTTCAATTAATCAATGATATAATGGAAGAACAAATGAATAAAAACAAGGTACCTCCTGGCCCTGGGGAACGGAAGGAGACTACTTTGAAAAAAATCAATGAGGAAATAGATGGCAAAAGAATAAAAAGAAACATCAAAGGCGACACCACGTGTAAGGTCAATAGCCTCAATCCAAATGCTAACGGTAGTTTCAACGAACCAATGGACACGTCTGAAACGGAAAAAACCAGTGAAGTTGCTAACGGTAAACTGTCTAGCAGTCCTGAAAACATCGAAAAAATAACAGTAACAGAAACCACGCCAACCATATCCACGCCAATGGAAGACATCGAAAACTTCACAGCTAAACCTAAAAACACCATGAAGCAGATGCTGAAAGAACACATGGATACATTGAAGGAAAGTGAAAAACAAACAGCGGAATCGACGAAAACCGGACATAACATCAATAAATATGACAAAAGTGACACGAGGAAAAAACTCTTTGTACTAATGGACCTTTCCAAAGAAAAGGCAAATGAAACAAATTGGGTAAACAGATCTACGCTCATGTCAGAAGGGTTTTGTATTCAATTTACAAAATGCATTCACCAGATCGAATCAAATCAAGAAACATGTCAAAGACGATTTCATTGGAGAAAATATGAAATACGAAGATCATACCATTATTAACAAAGTTGAACGAATTTCGACTTCTGAGGTTTTTGGTATTGTTATACTCATTAATATCTCCCTTGATAATTATTTCAGATATCCATCCGTGACGGAGGAAACACATTTTTCATGTATTTCCCCCCTGTGCCCCCACTGAAGCAAAAACTGACAGTTTAACAACTGTTTTGAAAACCTCCCATGAAAACTTTCATTTCATACTCATATCGGCTACGTTTGATGAATTTTTTTTCAGGGGCCACTCTCCTGTACTGTTATCATCGATTAATGGCAAATTTTTTCGAATCCTAGAATGGTTACAAAACCCTTTTGCTAGGAGCTCTCTCCCACCTCCTTGTCTTGTTTCACTTATGAGCATTAATTGTAGGTACTCATCTTCAGTCATTCATTAAATTGAATCAAGTGTTCAAAGCATGCGCCTTAAACGTTGAAGTTGGGGCAAAATAACTCAAAATTATTCAATCTTCGCAATTAAAACAGCCACTATTTTGTTTGGCGATTACTGATACCACTAGCTGAACCGATTCTCAAAGATATACATGACACCTATCATTCCTGAAATTTTCATGCAAATCCTAGCAAAACTGCAGTGTCTGAGTCGGTAAAAAGCGCATGTTGTTCCATAGCCATATGTTGCCATACTAATAAATGGAGCGCATATTGTTCCATAGTAATACAGGACTTCGCTAAATATGATTCAATCTTTATGAACCTTTCAGGGTAGATCAATCTTATAAATAGACATCTACGTACTGAATTTCATTGAATTTAAGGGTACCGTTAAGATTTTATTCAAGAAAACATAAAATCGATAAATCATACTATTACTAACAAAGTGAACTGCATACTATTACTAACAAAGTGAATTGCGACTTCTAACGTATTTGTTGTTGTTGTACTCACCAAGGCCTACATTCCTGATTTTTTTCAGATTTTTCGGATGGAAGGTGTCCAATCGCGAGGGGGGGGGGGGACACAAATTTTTCATGTATTTCCCCTCCCTGTGCGCCCCTCGAAGCAAATTTTGCCAAACTAAGACCAGTTTTGAAAAGTTCTTATCAAGACCTTTCATTTGATACCCATATCGGCTACCTTCAATGAAATTTTTTTTTCGGGGGGTCACTCTCCTATATGGGGAGACGCCCCTTAAATACCTTATAAAATTTTTTTGTAGTTGAACTTTGAAGAGATCACCACTTTACACCTACACACAAAATTTGATGTTTCTAGCTTAAGTACGGAATGACGGACGGACGGACGGACAGACGGACAGACTGGTCGCAAAACTAGTAGTTTTGTAAAATTATTTTACAAAACCCTAAAAATGAGACTCACCCCAATGGCCTTCTACTCGATGAATAAGAATATGAAAATCAAGAACATCAAGGACATCAAGGACATCAAGGACATCAAGCAAGTAGGATACAAAAGTATAAAACTGATGTTCAACAAACCCGAGGAAGCCAATGAGGTAATCATCAACGAAAAAATCAAAAACTTCGGAGTGAGAGGGTTCATACCGAATAATTTCAATATGAGACATAGCATAATAAAAGGAGTATTATTAGACATCTCACATGAGGAAATAGTGGAGAATGGAATCCCAAGCAACTCCCACGGGATGCAACAGAAAAACATAAAGATCGTGAATGTATACAGAATCAAAAGGAGAGATCCAACAAATAGAGAGAGCTTCATTCCAAACCAAACAGTTAAGGTATCATTTTCGGGAGAGGAAATTCCTGATGAAATAAGGCTGGACTACCTAAACATACCAGTAGAGCATTATTACCTAAGACCCAAACAATGCACAAAGTGCCTCATGCTAGGTCATACTTAATATTTGTGTAAGAAATTTCAAGGTGACAACAGAAGATGCGTAAAATGTGGAGACAAAGAATATTTCGATAAGGAAAGTAAAGTTACTAAAGCTTTTTATGTGGAGACATAAACCACAGCGCTATGGATAAAAATGCCCCAAATGGATAAATTATGACATGGAGTTTAAAGTCTGTTTCATAAGAAACATAACCCTAAAAGAAGCAAGAAATACCCTGAACAACGACAACCATTTTGAATTACTGAAAGACAACGAATCCATGGACTCAGCGTTCCCACTTCTATCAAAATCAACAAACAATAGAAACTCTAACAATGTAATAAACAAATTGATGCTAAACAAACCGTACACCAAAACAACAAGGACACGCAACACAAGAACAACCGATCATACAACAAATTTCCCAATGAGTAGTCATCTACAGTCAAACAACATGCTAATGGAGAAAAACACCCTAGCAGAAAATATCTTCAAATCAGCAAATCACGTCACACCAATAGAAAAACTGATCAATCTACTAAACAATAACTGTAAAAACAAAACCCACACCAAATACTTACAAATAGGATCAAATTTAATCAAGGAAACAATACAAACATTAACAAACCACTGTCAAAAAAGACTTAATACAAACAACCTACAATACACAGACTGGCTGACAAATAACAACACTTAAAAACATGGATGATTATAAAAATATAAAATTTCTCCAATATAACATCCAAAGCATTTCCAAAAATAAAGATACACTAGAGTACACTATGTACAAAAACAAAAAAAAACATTGTACTTCTACAGGAAATCGTAAAAATCAAAAACCACCAACTAATTAACAAAATAAGAACAGAAAAAAAGGACGGGGAGTCTCCATTGTAATAAATAATAAAATAAAATTTAAAGAAATACCTCTCAACAACATAGACATTGAGGCAATAATAATCACCACAACTAATCTAAGACCAAATATTAACATCTGCGCGTGCTATTTTCCCCCTGACCTAAGCAGCTCAACTTTCAAAGAACAAATCCATCAAATTATAAAAGTGGTTAATAACAAAAACCTCTTCATAATTGGAGGAGGGTTCAATGCAAAACACAAAGACTGGGGAGACAAAACAAATAATGCAAAAGGAAACATCCTTAAATCCGTGTTAAACAAATATAAATTATCACCCCTCAACACAGGCACGTTCAACTTCTTTAGGAAAACCAATCAACAGACCACACAAATGTCAGCCCCAGATATCATCCTAACAAACAATTTAAACTACTGGAATGAATGGAACACAAAAAAATACAAAATAGGCAAGAGTGAGCACGTCCCCATTGAATTCACACTGCAAGTTGAAAATTGGAACAAAAAGAAAAGACGAATACCAAGCAGAAATAAAATCATGGAGGACATCAACACGATCATTTTCACTAACGATCTTGCAGAAAACATGAAGAAGATCAATGAGTTGATCAAAATCAACCAGATGAGCGCGAAGAACTTCAAACACACTCCAAAACCATTGTGGTCAAAAGAGATAAACATCCTATGAAGAGAAAAAACAAAAGCGTGGACAAATTTCCGTAAAATGAAAAGCAACGAAAACGAATCAAAGTTTCTAGAGATACAAAATAAATGGAGAGAAACTGTAATTAAAGCAAAAGAGAACTGTGGGATCAAAAAATTAATGACGTAAACCAAAGTGGAGGCATAAAATAATTTTGGAATCTGGTCAATGCAGTCAAAAACAACAACAACAACAACCCGAGATCGCAATGGGACACCGAAAACAATAAAGACTTTCCGAAAATAATGAAAAATAAACACCAGGTGCTAAATACCAACTGGACTTCCTACATGCCCAACAACATAGAACCAGCTGAACCTTTTGAAATATACGAACTGCTCACAGTACTAGATAAACGAAAAAAAAGATCATCTCCAGGCCTGGATGCAATTGATTACAATATCATAAACTCCCTAAGTCATTACAATAAATCTGCGCTACTAAATTCTATAAACACCAGCTTCAAAAACAACAACATACACAATGAACTAAGAGACATCAAAATCGTAGCGGAGAAAGCAGCAATAAGGCATTGTAAAATTGAACATTGTGACTTTGCACGGAAAATTGTAATTTTGAACGATGATATAATAAATGGTCCATATTATGTGTTTGGTGATAACTGAAAATGTAGCTCATACTTTTGCAAACGAGTAACAAGCGAGCAGAGCTTTCTTTCAGACAGAAAAATTTCACGATGTCCAAGGCAATATAGTTGAATCATTCAGTAGCGTTGTCGCAAAAGCTGTGGGAGGGAAGCGTTTTAATTTTCATGCAAAACGTGGTTACCAAAGCCGCTGTTGTGCCACGGTCTTAGCATTCAATATCAAATGCACGCATTCTACAATACGTAATGAAACCTTCAGAAAGTGTTCATCCAACAGGACAGGCATGATGGAACGAAGTATGGTGAAGCAATATACGCAGCACCGATTATGCAAGGAGTTATATTTTCATTCATAACAATGTGTGCAACTTGTTTTCTCGAAACTAATAATTAGATCCATCTCTATTGCGCTAATCAATAGTTTCATATAATACTATGTTGTACATACAAAAACCCCGATAAATTTTAGCAAAAATTTTTAAAATGCAAATACTTTATCTTGAACTATCAAATGAACACTATTCTTAAACATATATATAGTATATTGTATAAATTTTTATTTTGGTGCTAGCATATTGAACTGAACATACATATATCATATTTCGAAAGCGAAATTTCTGCAAAACTTTGATTGCTTGCCCATAAATACTTTCAGTAGTATGCATATGCCCAATAAATTTTCCTTGCTGATTCCTACATTTTATCTTTCTTTACATAAGTTTGGGCAATAGCCACATCAACCTTTCACTGACATGATTTTGACCGAACCTATGTGAGTGCGTGAATATGAATGTTTTCATTTTGATGAGAAATTGTGAACAAGTTTAAAACAAAACAGGAAGAATTTTGAATTTTCAAAGCGAGCACACGGCGCCTTAAACTCCGTTTTTGTCCATCTTTACTATAATTGCATGTATCATCGTTTTTGTCATAGTTAGCACCACTCCCAATATGCTGCAAACATCATGGCTGCTGCCGCTGGTTGCGTCGTCCTTGTTGTTATTTTTGCTTTCTTTTTTGAATTTTTTTGATCTGTTTTTAAGGGTTTTTAGTAAAAATCTCTCCAGTCTTATTGGATCCTCCTCGGAGCCGCTATCTTTGCTTGTGCATGTAGTCGCCTTTTTGGCCCCATGGTTATCTTTGCAGAGCAGGGAGGTCATGCGATGGTTGACATAAGCCTTATGGGGACAAGTTCTTAGAGCCAAGCTAGACTAGTCGGGAGTCCGTCTCAACCGAACCTACATCACCAACCCAATGGTGTGAATTTCGAGCGTACTCCGAGGCCTTCCAAGGTTTTACCAGGATGGAGACGGTTTGATAGTTGAATGGGAGCCATTCATGCATGAGTGTGTAGTAATCGTCGCGTGAGCGAACTGCTCGAAAACTGGCACAAAGCTGATCCGAATTTTAATTGCAGATTTGAAAAATTCAATTGTTCGAATTTGGAGTCTTCTAAATTATAAAATATATTTTTTTTATTATAAATATAAATTTTATATTATCTCTTTACCCTATATTAAATTTGATTTTTTTTTATAATTATATTCCTTATATTTATCTTTTTCTATTATCATTTAAATTTTTCTTTATTATTTTTTAAATTAATTTAATAATTCAAATCCCCAATTAAAATTCGGAAATGGCAGCACCTTTTCCCGCTGCATATGCACGTATTGCATTGGCGAAGGCAAGTGTGCAGCAAAATGAATGGAAGCTCGTCGAGTCCCGGTTTGACAGGTAGACAAAGCGACGACTGACAACCAAAGGGGAGTCTGTTATTGATCGTCACCGCAAACACGTCACGAGAACAGCGCCAGCAGCAGCAGGTGCAACCGGAGTAGCTTCAGCAGCGACCGTGGCGGTAGTATCTTCTTGCTTGTACTCGTATCTAAGTTTCGAGGTGTGATTGGCAGATTTCGGTGCTGGTAAAGGATCGTAGATCTCGGATCGCTTACGCCCAAGAAGTATCTAACTTTCCTACTACTTTTCGAAACCGCTATCGGGATCGAGGTGTGCTATTTTATTGTTTTTGCCATGCGCCTTTTATAGTCAATGAGCGTACATTCCACTTAAAGGCGCCACGTACGGGTCGGTCAGTGGTTTTTCATCAGGAGTCCGTGTGAGTCGTCGTCGTTGGTATTGTGTTTTGCTTGATTTGCTATTCATACGCAAGCAGTTTTTCCATGAAAACTCCTCTAACCGTGAAAATTAGACAAAACTAGCTCCCAGTTGAACATTAGAATTCTTTAACTATTCTCTTTTATCATATGAACACCCTTAAAATGCATCGAAATGGTGGAAACTAAATGGATTGTACTTGTATGGGTGTCAAGTACGAAATTTTGATTACTTGAAATCGCTCTATATGAAAATAAGTTTCCCGAACAATCAGCGACCGACTTTCACTTATTTGATGCTGACACACTTCTACTTATTTTGTTTGAGACTCGTTATATGAAGGTTTGCATGAAGAGCTGAACGTGCGAACCAACCACCAGCGATTGAGGTCGTTGCAGAAAAATGTTCATTACGATGGTGGAATTTTCTTGACATTTTTTTGGTTACATAACTCTTTATTGTACTTTAGTATCATTAGCTATTTGCATCTAATTCAATTTTCTTGCATTGAATTTATGAAATTGTGTCTTGGTGGGCTCATGGACCGATCGGAGTTTGATTCGCAAACTATTGTGGGCAGTTGAGTGCGGCTTGAGATGATGAATTAGCTTTTGATGCATGGAATTTTGCTTGAACATTTATTTACTTTCTCTCGGCTAAGTAGATACAAATCACAAATAAATTAGTTGTTTCTTCAAACTGTTTTAAGATTTTGCAAACTTTTGGTAGTATAGAAACCAGTGACAGTAACTGGTGGTTTTCGGTGCTAATCGCATGATATAACTTTCGAAATAAAATATTAATGGGACCGATTTTCCTGATTTGTCTCCGTTTCCCAGGCGACAAGCTAGATATTATAGATTGCTCGAGCATAATGGATTATGCACGGCAGGTTGTTATTGACTGTAAATTGACAGATGTGATGTCTGTAATCACAGGAAAAGTCGAAGATGTAGAAATTCCGGATGGGATTGGGAAGTGGATATCATAATATCTGACCGAATGGGATACTTTTTATTTTACGAATCAATGTAGGATACGGTGTGTGTTTGCAAGAGATAAGTGGCTAAAAGGAAAAAGGATGATGTTTCCAGATAGTAGCACTTTGTCCATAATTGCAATTGAAGATCGTCAGTATAAGGATGGAAAAACATTAATTGATGGAGCGATGTTTATAAGTTTGATATGAGTTCGATTCGAAAAGTAGCTATAACTGAACCACGTGTTACCGTAATTGACCCATAGCAGCTTCGCTGACATCATACATGATTTAGAAATTTAATTTATATACAGGGCGAACTTGTGATTTGAAATTTTCCTCCCCATTTCAATTGAGCTTTCAGGTGTCACCACATCACCAGCGGGCGACCGGCGAGGATGTTTGTGAGTATCCCTGTTTACTTTTTATCTACTTTATTTATTAAAATGTTTTTTAAGTTTTTTTATTAGAGCGCATGATAATTTATATTTAAACTTGGTAAGGATATTCCAAAAACGGTATGCGTTTTCTTCAAAGATAATTATCATTATTTAAAGTAAAAGCAAAATTTTTAATATTTATTACCCTTGGTGAAAATTAAGGAAAAGTTAATTAGGGAGAATAATATATATATATATATATATATATATATATATATATATATATATATATATATATATATATATATATATATATATATATATATATATATATATATATATATATATATATTTATATAAACATACTATATATACATACTATAAATGGACAATAGGCAAAAAATCGCCAGTTTTCAATTTTTATAGAAAAAAAACTTTCAAGACCAATATATTAAAAACGGTTAAATTTGGGGTATGGAGTTTTAAAGTCAAATCATCAAATCATAATGGAAACTACAATCCCTTAAAGGATCTAGGTCTATATGATCTGTATGTATAAATATATATACGAGGTGTGACAATTAAGTAATGAAACTAACTTTATTGCCACGCTTGTGGTAGACCTGCGACATTGACATTCCCTTCTCTTTCCTTGGCATCCTTCCCCTCTCCATTGATATATTTAGCATTGCTCTAGCTTGGTTAGTTTGCCTACTGTGTCGTGTTGAGTAGACGTTCGTTCGTCGTGCTCGTCACGAAAATGGAGAAAAGAAATTTGGCGCCAGATTGGGCGAAACAGTTTTGGAAACGTACGCTGAAATGATAAAAGTGCATGGTGATAGTGCTCTTAGTCGTGCCCAGGTGTTTCGATGGCATAAAGAGTTTAAGGAGGGGCGTGAAAGCGTGGAAGTCGAGGCACGGAGCGGGAGGCCAGTTGAGGTACGGACTGACGCGAATGGGCATCTGGTGCGTGCCCTAATCCGTGAAGATCGCCGTTTAACAGTTCGAATGTTGGCCTCGGAACTGGGTATGAACCGTGAAACAGTCAGGCAAATTTTAACCGATGATTTTGGTATGAAAAAGTTGTGCGCGAAGATGGTTCCAAAGAGCCTTTCTGAGGAGCAAAAGCAGCATTGAATGACCGTTGCAGTATTTGGCCTCTAAAGGAATCGCCGTGTTGCATCAGCCATCTTATTCACCCGATATGTCACCCTGCGACTTTTTTTTGTTCCCTAGAACAAAATCGGTGACCAAAGGAACACATTTTGAGTCGGTTACGAACATGCAGGCGGCCGTGACGAGGGTACTCGCGGACATCCCAATTGAAGCGTTCCAGAAATCTTATGAAGCATGGAAAATGCGCTGGAATCGTTGTATAGCTGCCCAGGGGAATACGAGTACTTTGAAGGGGATGGCAAAGTTGTAGAATAATTTTTAAATGTACGGTTTCATGGAATCAATTTCATTACTTAATTGTCACACCTCGTATCTATCTATCTATATATAAATTATATATATATATATATATATATATATATATATATATATATATATATATATATATATATATGTATATATATATATACATATATATATATATATATATATATATATATATATATATATATATATATATATATACATATATATGTATATAATAGGAAACGTGATGGGTTGTTTAGCAAAAAAAAAAAATCAAATTATTAACGAACTCCAATTTAATAAAGTTTTAGGAAGTAACGATCATATATTTGGCGTAATTGGATATTGTACAAATGTTAATAGCTTAAGTATTTGTAAATCAACTGAGCTCATGGATATAACCAACACCTCCTGTATACCAATGAGGAGCCTGACCGCCACTTGCAACAGAACCAGCAACGCACACATACCATCAATTGAGGAAATATCCTCGGGTACGATATTGTTGAATCAATTCACGGGTACTATAGTAACCGAGCAAATGGCCCATCGTCTCAACGGGACCTTCTTCGTTAAAATCTACAATACGAGCATAACCGTGAATGGGCGAACCTTTGTGAATCACGATGCTACAACGGTCCATGCCCTGCCTGCCATTCTTCAGCCATCATCAGGAAGCACCGCATACTATGAAACCCTTTCACTTGAAATGATGAAGGATCTGCACATCAACAATACTAGTGAAATCCAGCTAATGCGCAACGAGACCACTATCCACCAAACGGTAACGTACGCAATACTTACCATCATGGGAACGTATTCAATAACTCTAATCAGCTGCAAATTATGCTCAAGATTCAAGGCGAGGCCGACTACCACAATAAATATAGAGAAGGCAGCAGATCCCCCATCTACGCAAGAAAAGAATCAAATACCCGAATTACCACCACCGGTCTACCTGCAAGAAAAAATATAAGGTTCAACGACATCCAGTTTTTTTAATCGATCGTGGACAATCGCTTTTAAAGGTAGGCAAGTTACCACCTGAACCCACAACAAAGTGCTGATGCTGCGTTTAGACCTGAGTACATCGTTTTCAGAATTGTAGCAATACAATATTCTATGAGAAACCAACTATGCTGATGTAACAAAATAGAGTTAGGTTTCATTTTAAATTTTACGTTAGAATTAAGTCAGTTGTAAACCGGACTTTAATAAAAACTATCTGGTTAACGGAAACAGTTCCTTAAATCTACTGTAAAGGATTTTACGAACTAAAAGCTATTATTAATTTAAAAAATTCCAACACTTTCCTTATTTTAATTTTTTAGCTTAAGAAGCACTCAAAACGTGCTTGATTACGAACTTCAAGTGGTAATATCTCAGATAATTTTCATCTTGGAAACATAAAAAGCTAGCAACGCCAATGAAGAAGTTATCTGTGGTACTCCAAAAAAAAAGTCAACGGATTGTTGACTTCCAATATTTCTTTGAGCAAATCAAAGAGATTTCCTAGCACTCTATGATTTGGATTCTGATTTTCATTTATGAGTATAGTATCTGAATTAAGCAATGAGCTGGAATCCAGATTCAAATTAAAGTGTGACAACTGTTGCTCATATTTTGATTTAAATACAATAAAGCTTAATGGTGATCACGTTATCGACATAAATTCTTCCACAGTGGCAGCTGTAAATTCAGTAGAAATAGGTTATAATTGCTTAGATGAGCTATTTTTAAAAATTGAACTTCCTTTCATGGCCAAAAGAACCTTTAGGAAAATTCAGACAGCAGTTTGCGAATGGTTGGAAAAATCAATGGTAATGGCTGCCCAACTAGAAGCGGATCATGCAAGAGCAGAAGAAAATGTCGATGAACATGGAACACTGCTAATAACAGGAGTGGTTGATGGGTGCTGGTCAAAAAGATCATACGGGACAAATAACTTGGCACTTTCTGGCGCAGCGGCGATCATTGGACATTTATCCAAAAAGGTTCTTTACATGAAAACCAAAAACAAATTTGGTTTGATTTGTAAAAGAGCTGAAAATAGATGCAAACACTCTCCGAACCACATATGTTCCAAGAATCTTCATGGAAGCTCCACGAGTATGGAATCTGATATTCTTTTAGAAGGTTTCAAAACTTCAATACATCAGCGTGGATTAATCTATTCTCAAATGATTGCCGATGGAGATTCCTCTACTTCTAATAAAATCCTTCAAGCTCTGCCTTATAAGAGACTTACAGTCGGAAAAATTGAGCGCAAGAATCATTTACTTCGGAGATATTGCTGAAAGTTAAAGGGTGTATCTTGCAACATAGTTTTTCCTTTACATCTTAGAAGAAGCGTAAATAGTATTTTCGGTCATCTGAGATCAACGGTGAAAGCAACAATAAGACATTGTAAAATCGAAAATTGTGACTTTGCATGGAAAGTTGTAATTTTGAACGATGATATAATAAATGGTCCATATCATGTGTCTAGTGATCACCAAAAATGTAGATAATTGAAACGAGCAACAAGCGAGCAGAACTTTCTTCCAGACTTAGAAAAATTTTAAAGGCTGTTTATTAAATAAGCTTAAAACAAAACAGGAAGAATTAGGAATTTTCAAAGTGAGCACACAGTGCCTTAAACTCTGTTTGTGTCCGTCTTTACTCTCATTGTATTTATCGTCGTTTTTGTCATGGTTAGCGCTTCTCCCAATGTGATGTAAACATCAAGGCTGCTGCCGCTGGCTGGGTCTTTGTTGTTGTTATTATTTCTACTTACATTTTTGAATTCTTTCGATCTGTTTTCAGGGTTTTTAATTGAAATTACTCCAGTTTTATTGGATCCTCCTTGGAGCCACTATCTCTGTTTGTGTGTGTAGTTGCCTTTTTGTACCCATAGTTATCTTTGCAGAGCAGGGAGGCCATGTGAGGGTTTACACAAGCCTTATGAGGACAAGTGCTCAATGTCAGACTAGCGCTAATTAGGAGTCCGTCTCAACCGAATCTACATCACCAACCCAATGGTGTGAATTTCGGACGTACTCCGAGGCCTGCCAAGGTTTTACTGGGACGGAGACGATATGATAGTTGAATTGGAGCCATTCATGCACTAGTGGCACCTCGGCGCTACCATGCAAAGCAACTAGGTCCATCACATCTGCCAGCCCAAAGCATCAATTCCAGTTCGTTGTCCAAAGCGTAGTCCAGATTCAGACAGGGTTGTTACTTGTCATCCCAGGCGGAATCTCACGGTGACGACCATATCCTCGGTTGCGTGTGGGCGGTGCTTCATAAAGAATGCTAGCCTTCAAGAGTTTTTCTGCCAACCCACACTCCCCTTGCGGGAATTTCCTCGGGTACGTGAGGGCGGCACTCCTCAAAGAACAAAGAATCAAAGACTCTGTTGGCCAACATTCCCCCTGCTGGTGAATGGCCCCCGACAGGAAGCCTCGATTTATAGGGCCTACAGCTGTGACACCATTTTGGACTAACATACATATATAATGTACTACAATCTATTATTGGGGTCGGCATAATAGGGTACCAACCATTCTCCTGTATTCTTGTAGTTGTTTTTGTTGCAAAACTACATCTAACTCAAAAGATTTTCTACGTATATATTTCTCACTTTCCAGTGAAGTTTTTGTACTAAAATTTTGGTCTAAATCTCATTAATTACCGCATTCCCTTGGCTGCCTTCTTGCACTAGGAATTAGAAGCTAGTCAAAAATACTTCAACAGTATTCTAGATATGCATATTTCACTATGAATCTTATTAAATCTTACTTTATCTTTATACTGTGGGTTTGGCGAATGTATCTTGTCATGCAGCTACACATGTTTGCTTAGTTCCTTGTAAATGCTTAATATTTAAAGTCTTGCCTTCAGTTTGTCTGAGTGTCTCTAAGCCTTATGCGGCATTAAAACAGACAGTTGATGATAGGAGGGATAAGGTTGAAATGGGTTAAAGTGTAAAGAACAAAATCCCAAATGATTTTATCAGTAAACTGACGCATTTACTCGCAAATCTTATGGTTTATCTTGCGCATTCCCAGTCGGAGGGCATCAATAGATGTTCTTGCATCCTTTTAAGATGGGATCAAACTATTCACATTAATTTTTAAGGAGACTAACATAACGATTCCTGTAACTGAGCTTTTCTCAGGACATCTATAAAAGAGTTTGCGAGAGAGTTTAAATCAGTTTCATTGGTTGTGTTAATCGTTTGTCTGGTGTCAGGAAAGATCTTCCGGTAACAATCGAATTTTCTTCAAGTTGAGGAACGAAAATATCTCGTATTTTTACGTGTATTTATACCCTACGTAACTAAAATACTTTCTGCTTCCAACATTTACCAAACTACTCGAATGATTACAGCTAACTAGTGGATGAAGCAAGATATTAAATTAGGATTCTGTTCACGATTTCAAAGGAAAGCAATTGCTGTCTCTGGCGGTTTCAAGACATCCAGATAAGCTTTGGGGACCATAAGTGAAGGCAGTATCTCTAGCCAGGACTACAACAGCGATTCTACTCACACAAACGCATTCGGATAAAACCAGAGACAAGTACAGAAGAATGAGTTTCGCAATCGGAAATCAAATTTCTTGTTTTTACTGCTTCAACCCTCTACGCGTATTGTTCTGCCATTTTAGGGATTTCCACTTTCCGCCAAAGATAGCAGTGACAGCAGTCGTAGAAGGTTGAAAGATAAACCTTGAGCTTATCGTAGGATACATGTTGGCTAAAACTAGACAAAATAGCAAGAAGTGAGGTGGCATCAAACCGAGTGAATGCTACATTACATACTCCAAGTGTCCCATCGATTTAAAGTAATAGTTGTAGAATTCAAGAAAGGAACGAGTCCTGATAGTTTAATGGCTGCTAAAATTTTCTTGAATTGTGATATCAGTTGGTAAGGGGCACATCGTGTCGTCTTGGTGTGATATAAAGAAATCGAGGGTAACAATAACTTAAGTGGTGGAACAAGGATAATAGAAGCAGTTGAATTGAGAAGCGAGAGACCTGGTTTGAAAAGGAATTGTATATTAGAGTGAACTGGAGATAATCTTATTTGGATATAATAGGCGCTCATTTGGAAGCTGAGTGGAATAATTTACTGATCAGATCGCGATTCACTGATGTGCCTTAATTTTCTTCCGAATTTATATGGTAATAAATTAAACATTAATGTGACTCAAAGTAATTTAAAATTCACTCTACTTCACAAGTTTTCGTTTAAAACATGATTTTGTAGAGAACCGCAATATCTCGAAGATTTCATGGTCGTTGGGCTAGTTGAGCGAAGTAATCGGAAGCATTTCGTCTGTCTATTTTATTTTCTAGTCTATCTGTAGCCGCAAACAGGTTGGAGCTGTCTTCCAACAAACTGACCTGCTGAATCCTCTCTCAAATCAGCACCAACTAACAGATTTAGCCGCACTTCTGTCGCAAGTTATACATGGTTAAATGGAAGCCCGCACACTGCGATTTTCGACAATTTTGTCCAGGTCGGCAGTCGCAGGAATTTGGGATTTTTCCTAAAACCAGTTCAGTAGGTAGTTTTTGTGATACTCGCGCAGGCGCACATCATTTGGACATTTGACGCTAATGTGCACGGAAGTTTCTTGCATAGCACACAAATGAGTTAGCGCATGTGCTCCTGGCAAAAACATACCTTCAAATGAGCATATTAGTTCTGCGCATGCCTGAAGTTCCTTTGCAAATCTTGTCGCAGTGTGTTCGTATTTGCGTCTCAAAATCGCTGGTTACGACTGTAAAATCGCAATGTGGCCGAACCCTAAAGACACGTTCATTTTCTATCGACAAGCGTGGACGAGCTGCGTACTAAGAAATGCGTCGGAATTGATTTCTTCTCGAGACAAAAAACGCATTTCCAATCTGTCATATTGAATCTTTCGCCTTAAACAATTCATAAGTGAATGAAACCCTTAAAATTTTTAAAGCAATGCTGAGGGGCATGCAAGTTATCTCGGATAACACTAAAACTGAAAATGCTGACGATGTGTCTACCATCAAACACAAGCATCGTGAGAAATGTAATGCATGCAGTTCCCCGGAATCGAATAAGTTCTAGTTTTCATATAATTGTAAAAAGTTAGATCAGTTTGTAATTAACCGTGAAACAATAAAGATCTGGGCAACAGCCCCAAATTGTATTTTTTTAAAAACAAAAAAGGATCTTTTATTAAATGGCGCCCAACGTGGGGCTGCTTTTTACCATCGCGAGTACTTGTTATTTTCGATATTCTATTGGAGGACGAGCCTATAATAGTCCCATAAAACACCTACCGAGGCCGGTAGGACATCCAATAGAAACGAAAAAGTCTTCCGAAGTAAAATTCAGACGAGATAGCGTTCCGTGATAAAACAAACGAACGTTTTGCGCGAGTGTATAACCAATTACGCAGTGCGACACAAGTAACCAACATTTTGTGATCTCCGAAGGAAGAAGCGACTTCCCCAGGAAAAAGGTCCTCGAGTAAGCGAAAAGCAAAGGCAGACGCTAAAAAGGATTCATACCAGCCTGGAACAAAAAGCAGTCTCAAACACCCATGGAAGCAGTACTATTATTCGTTTTGTAAGTAGAATTAATTACTAGTGGTGACTGTTTTCATTCTAAAAGTTCGATAAAATGAAGAATTTTTATAAATTGTACGTAAAAGTACGTAAGTAAAAATATTGAACGTAAAAGTTTCAATCGAAATTTCGTAAATGAATTGAACATTTGAAAGTTTGGATAAAACCAATAATTATTTGCTTCGAAACATAAAGTGATACATTTATGAAACGATTTTATTTAGATTCCAGTGAATCAAATATAATTTTAAAAACAAAACTTATGTTTCATGTATCTTATTTTTTCTTCCTCAAATTTACACAAATTGTATTTTATAAATATATATAGACAGATAACTCAAGTCCTCTGGTGAAAATTTATACCAAGTGAAAAAAATATACGTGAATTGTGGAAAAAGTGTAGGAATTGTTCGAATTGTGTGTGCAAAAATTGTAAATCGTGTTGATTGCTACGCCTAAATTGCAAATTAAAAATTATCCTTCCTTCTTTATAAAATTTCTAAAAAAAAAGGAAAACAACCAGTTTAGTACGCACCACTCTTTTGTCCAAATTATAGTTGTGCTACACCAAAAATCATCTTAAAATTCAAGTGTGAAAAGGGTGTGGATTTCGTAAACTTCCGCTAAATTGGTTCCCTTTGATTCGACAAAATTTTGAAAAAAAACTTAAACTTAAGTCCCTGATTTGTTAAATCGTCTGCTTGTGTTGTCTTTCTATTACCATGTCGAATCCGAGAAATTTAATCCGCCCGGCAAGAATAGGTGTTAATGCAGCGGATAACGTAGCGATTCCTCCCGCTCCTCCTATCCCTGTGCCCCAAGAAAATTCAAATCCAATCTCCATAAATAGGGAAGAAATAACTAACTACGTTTCACAATACCTAACGGAAAACCTCAGAATCCAATGCCGAGAAATTCTAAATTCTATCCTTAATCCCACGTCCGACATAAATAACGATGTCAACGAGCTGGAAACGACGCGAACCTTACGGACATGGATCGTGTGCCCGACGTAGTGAAAAGTTTAAGAGAATTTTCTGGACAACCAGGAGAGTTCTCATCCTGGAAGACAAGCGTCAACAGGATACTTAAAATCTACGATCAATGGAGAGGCACACCAAAATACTATGCGATTCTCTCTGTGATAAGGAATAAAATCACGGGCCACGCGGATATCGCGTTGGAATCCTACAACACTCCTTTGAACTGGGCCAAAATTTCCAGGTGTTTAACATTACATTACGCGGACAAGCGTGACTTGGGAACACTGGAATACCAAATGACAACTTTGGTACAGGGCCACACAACGATCCACGAATTTTACCAAATGGTATATCACCACCTTTCCCTGATCCTTAACAAACTCTCGTGCATGGACATGAGCCAGGAAACACTCAACGCTATGAGTCAAGCCTATTGAGATAAAGCTCTCGATACGTTCATCAGAGGTCTTCGTGGCGATCTCCCGAGGTTGCTAAGTATTAGAGAACCGGCAGATCTACCCCAAGCACTGCATCTCTGCTTGAGATTGCAAAATGTGGATTATCGCACGCAACATGCGAATAGTTCACATAATAATATACATAGAGCCCAAAACCATACGGTACCCCCGATTCCGCTTAGGAAAATTCAACCACAAGTGCAACGAGTTACGCCGTCACCAGCTCCAAGAACAAAGTTTTTCCCTGATTTGGTACATAGTCCCCAGCAACCGCAACGACCAATGTTCTTTAATCAACCATTCGCAAACACTAGACCATTGCCACCTAAGCCTTCACCCCGACCGGAACCAATGGATATCGACCAAAGCATTCAATCACGAGTCCTTAACTACCAAAATTGACCCAAAAACCACCAACAATTTGCCCAAAAGCGTATACAACCACCACAAAACTACGCAACAAATTACCCACCAAACAAATTGCAACGTACCTATCATCTGGAAGAATCTCCGACTGAAGACACTACGCACGAAGAATACGAACAAAACATCTCTACCGAGGACCAACAATACGACGAATCCCTTCAGGACTATATTGATCCACCTGAAGATAATACTTACGACACTACCGAATATATAGATGATGTATATTTTTTAAGCCTAAGCCGCTCTTCGCTTCCATATTTTGAACTTGCCCTTCGAAGCGAAGAGGTATTAAAGTTACTGATTGATACAGGGTCTTACAAAAATTATATACAGCCCAGACACATAAGACACCATTTACCTAACGAACGTTACTTCTTTACCAACTCTATAGCGGGAAGCGTAAAAATAACGCACCACTCTTTGGCCCCGGAACAGATAAAATAAAATTTTTCATCTTGCCCACTTTGATATCTTTTGACGGTATTATAGGTAATGACACGCTCAAGGAGCTAAACGCAGTCATCTACACAAAGGAAAACTATATGCTAATCGGTCCTAATTTAAAAATACCCTTAAAACAACACCATTCAGAATCCATAAACAATATCGATCTAAGAATTTCACATATGAACAAGGAACAATCAGCCAAACTAAAACAAATTATTGATAAATGTCCACACTTTTTCTCTGTTCCGGATGAAAAGCTTACATATACAACTCGCGTCGTAGGTGAAATTCGCACCATAACAAATGATCCTGTATATTGTTGAGAAGTTGAGAAAGAACTAACAAAATTACTGGATGATGGTATCATTCGACCTTCTAGATCCCCGTACAACTCCCCCGTGTGAATAGTACCAAAAAAATTGGATGCCTCCAAAGAAAAGAAATATCGAATGGTGGTCGATTACCGAAAACTCAACACGGTAACCATCTCTGATCGATACCCAATACCCGAAATAAATGAGGTCCTGGCCAACTTAGGCGAAAACCAATATTTTACGATAGCCGATTTAAAAAGCGGATTTCATCAGATACCGCTGAAGGAAACCGACATTGAGAAGACAGCCTTTTCAGTGAATAACGGCAAATTTGAATTTATCCGGCTCCCCTTTGGACTAAAAAACGCTCCATCCATCTTCCAAAGGGCTCTCGACGACATATTAAGAGACCACATCGGTAAAAGATGTTATGTTTATATAGATGACATCATTATTTTCGGGAAAAACGAGGCTGAACATTTTGCAAACCTCGAGAAAGTATTCCGCACTCTCGAGGCCGTGAATATGAGAATCCAATTGGACAAGTGCGAATTTTTTCAACAGAATATCGAGTTTCTGGGTTATATCGTGGGTAAAGATGGTATCCGCACTAATCCAGATAAAGTCAAGGCAATCGTTAATTTTCCACCGCCTAAGACCCTTAAAGATCTACGGTCTTTTTTGGGAATGTCAGGCTATTACCGGCGCTTCATTAAAGACTATGCGAAGCTTGCAAAGCCCCTGACATTCCTCTTAAGAGGGGAAGATGGACGTGTGTCCAAAAACCTCTCAAAACATAAAGCAATTTCGTTAAACCAAGACGCACTCAAGGCTTTCGATAAAATCAAAAACGCACTCATTTCCAAAGAAGTCCTACTGGTACACCCAAACTTTGAGAAGGAGTTTGAACTGATAACAGACGCTTCCGAATTCGCAATAGGAGCCGTCTTGTCACAAAATGGAAAGCCCATCACATTCCTCTCAAGAACACTCACAAAATCTGAAGAGTGTTATGCCACTAATGAAAAAGAGATGCTGGCTATCATATGGGCACTCCACAGTCTACGAGGTTACCTTTGCGGCTCGCGTAAGGTCAAAATATTTACTGACCACCAACCACTAACCTACGCGCTTTCCAATAAAAATACCAATACCAAAATGAAAAGATGGAAAGCAATACTAGAAGAATACAACTATGAGCTTAAATACAAGCCCGGAAAAGCCAATGTAGTGGCCGACACTTTATTAAGACCTCCTCAAACTACAGCAGTCAACTCCCTAACAGCAACACAACATAGTCACGAAAGCTCATCCCATGGTCTAATTCCTACCGCAGAATCTCCTATAAACGTCTTCCGAATGCAATTGATATTAAAAATCGGAGAAGAAGACAGTTGTCAAATCACAAACCCTTTTGAAGGCTATACTAGGTACGTCCTTACCAAACCCGAATATTCAGAAGCTAATCTGACAGGCATTTTCAAAAGGTATCTCAACCCCCATACGATTAATGGTCTCTTAACTAACGAAGAAATTATGGGCAAAATTCAGGACATTTATAGTCTACATTTTAGGGATTACAAAATTAGATTTACCCAACGAATCGTCGAAGACATTGCAAGCGAAGTCGAGCAAGAAGAAAAAATTCTTCAAACGCATCGCAGAGCTCACAGAAATGCGCAGGAAAGCCGACTTCAGCTTATAGAGAACTTCTATTTCCCAAAAATGGCGGCGAAGATTAAGAGAATTGTCAACCGATGTGTTACTTGCAAAGAGAATAAGTATGACCGCCATCCCAACAAACCTTTCCTCAATGAAACCCCTATACCTAGTTACCCAAGACATACAGTACACATCGATATCTTCTCATCCGAAAAAAAACTCGTCCTAACGGCAATCGACAAGTTTACTAAATTCCTAGTTGCCAAAATCGTACCATCTAAATCAGTTGAAGATCTTCGAAGACCACTATGGGATATGCTTTTCTTTTTCTGCGTCCCGGAATACGTAGTCCTGGACAACGAAGGAGCCCTAAAGTCCTTATCCCTAAAATCTATGATGGAGGACGAATTAATGATAAAAGTCTACACGACACCGCCGTACAAAAGTGAAGTAAACGGGCAGATAGAAAGACTTCACTCCACGCTTGTTGAGATAATGCGCTACCTAAAAAAAGAAATCCCCCCTTGTCCCTTCGAAGAACTCCTTGAACGAGCAGTAAAGGAGTACAACTTCATCGTGCATTCCACTACAGGGAAAAAACCTGTCGAACTTTACCATGGACGCAGTCCTCGACTAAGCCCAGAGGAGCTCGAAAAATCCCGCCTAAACAATATTGAAAAAATAAAACATAAACAGGAATTAGACCTCAAAATTCACAATAAAGGCCGTAAACCTTTAAAAAGTTACCAAGTCGGAGACGTTATTTACGTTAAAATACATAAAAGAGTAGGTTCTAAGCTCACTCCGAGATATCGACAGGAAACAGTCAAAGAAGATAAAAATACCACCGATATAACGATGTCAGGCAAAACTGTCCATAAGAGCAATATCGAAAGCTAATTGCCTCTCTATTACAGCATCATCCCCATGGCCTCATGCGGAGTACAAATCTTGGAATAAACCAACTCGCAGATCATTACATTCAATTTAGGATACGCAAAAATAAAGACTGGGACATTCAAAATGATACACGACATTAACATCCAACAATATGCTCAGGTGACATCGGACCTCGCAATTATCCTTGAACGCGACATCCCTCAAAACAGTTCCTCATATCCTTACCTTTCCCACGAGTTGCTACAAATCCAGGAACTTCTAGATACATTAAAGCCAAAATTATCAAAAAGATCACTTAACTTTATCGGATCAGCATGGAAATGGGTAGCAGCAAACCCAGATCACGATGATTTTTTGACAATTAAAGAGAAAATTAATAACGTTTTGGAAAACAACAATAGGCAAGTAGTAATCAACAGATCAATCATGGATATGATTCAAAATGTAACATTGGTGACGAACAAAATCATATCTTTGGCACAAAATAATTATAACTTTAAAAATGAATACATTCTAAGTATCCAATACAAATTAAAACTAATAAAAGAAGAATTGTTCAATATAAAATATGCAATACAGATGGCTAAGGATAATATTGTTAATTCACTTTTGCTCTCAACTAAAGAATTTCAGGTAATCACCAACATATTTGACAAAGAAAGACTTCCATACCAAACCCCAGAGGAAGCATTAGAATTTTCCAATGTAAAAATACTAATGAATAATATGACACTATTATATATTGTCAATATCCCGGTCACCACTTTAGATACATACGATTCCCTCATTGTAAAGCCTGTCAATCGCAAAAATACTGTCGTGGAAATCCTTTACGAAAAAATTATTAGAAATCACGAAAAAATTTATGCCATCAAAAGTAACTGTCTCAATTTTGGAAATTTAACTATTTGTGATCAAAAGGATTTGTTAAATTTAAGTAATTCATCCTGTGTACCCAATATCCTTAAGAGCCGCGATTCAAAATGCAGCCTCAGCAACGGAAAGCAAATACCCGCTGTAGAGGAAATAACTACAGGGATGCTACTGCTAAACAGTTTTAATGGAACGATCGAGGTTAATAACGTTGCCCACGATCTCGATGGGACATTTTTGATAAGCTTCAGCAATGCTACCATCAACATCGGCGAATTCCTGTTTTCGGCTAATGAAGTCTCCAAATACCAGGCACTTCTACCAGTTCTTCAACCAACTCCACAAGAAAAACGCTACCGTAGAATCCTGTCACTCGAAATGATGGAAGAGATGCATCTTAATAACACTCACCATATTAACCTCTTGGAAATAGAAAGCAAAATTACAACATGGACAAATTCTTCAATAACAAAAGCTATCATCATTCTATTAATAATTATACTCCTCAGATTCAAACGAAATCACAAAGGCAAGATCGTAATCAATCACCAATTGCAAGATCCTGAAATACATTGAACAGAAAGCATCACAGCAATACCTACCGTTCCAGAGTATCAATCACAGCCAGTCATCTCCAGCCAAATTCAATCGAATCAGCGAGCATCTAAATTCTATGACGGACCATTTTTCTAGTAATCGAGGACAATTGCATTTCAGCCCGGATGAGTTATCTCGGATAACACTAAAACTGAAAATGCTGACGATGTGTCTACCATCAAACACAAGCATCGTGAGAAATGCAATGCATGCAGTTCCCCGGAATCGAATAAGTTCTAGTTTTTATATAATTGTAAAAAGTTAGATCAGTTTGTAATTAACCGTGAAACAATAAAGATCTGGGCAACAGCCCTAAATTGTATTTTTTTAAAAACAAAAAAGGATCTTTAATTAACTTGCATATGCTTCAGTGTGTACGACTGGGTCGTTTCTAAATTTCAGGACTTAGAGACTTCCTCTCGAAGTCGCGGCCTTTCCGGCTAAGAAAACCGGAATTTCTTATTTGGAGATTAAAATTGTGTAATGCGGGTGGACTAGCCCAATGAATGTGACGGAAAAGTACATCATGATCAATTCGGTGGTACTTAGTTTCATGAGAGAAGTAAGTAGCTGATACATTTTCAATAATCTGCTAACTTTAACATGGCTAATGAGTTTTATTAATCAGATTAGGCTAAATGTAAATGTGATACATCGGAATGGTCAGACACATCAATTCTTTTGGACCACCAGTCAATTTATTCTAAAGTGAAAAGCAGCGCGAAAACCCATCTGACCTATCAGAGCCCTAGAAGCTTGCTCCGCCTTACAAATTGAGATACGAATTGACAAGACTAAAGCGGCAAGAAGAGAGGAACATTTATCGACGGTGTCAGTGTTGGATTAAGCATTTGAACACTACCCAATATTTTCATCATTACGCTTTTCGGTTTGGGATTTAGAGAAGTTAGACAAAACTAAGATTTTGTTCGAAAAATCATCATTTATGATGAACATTTTCATCTGAGCGCTCAACTTTGCAAGTAAAACTTGTAGTAACCGAGCAGTTCTACTAGCAAACTGCTCGAAAATCCTTTTATCTCCTTTCCAAATTGTAACGGCAGATTTAAAAAAAAATGTAATCATTTCCCCGGTAATTGTAATTTGTAGAATAGTTTTTCTTTTTATTATTATTAAATGTAACTTCATATCAACTGTCCTCGATAGTAAATTTAAACGCTTTCCTTTAATTATATTTTTCAGGAAATTTAATTTTTATTACTATTTAAAAATTTCATTTCCTTACTTCATCTAAATTTCTTCATTTCATTTAAATTTTCCTTGCCTCATTTAAATTTCCTTACTTCATCTAAATTTCTTAATTCAACTTCCCTGACTTCACTTAAATTTCTTTAGTTCATTTAAAATATTTCTACTTCAGGTAAATTTTGGTTTTTAAAAATTTAAATCTGCCCATTGCAATTTAGGAGGTGGAAACACTGATTTAGTGCAGAACAACGGTGCATTACATGATGGAGTGCATTCGAGCTCAGCAGCTTTTCTACAACAATTTTAATTTCCACAAATTTCTCTTAATTTTTTTTGTCCATTAATACTGTTTTAATTTTTTTCTTCGATTTTTCGCTAAATTTTGTTGCGCCTTAACTATATAATTTTTTTTTACTTCCATAGATTTTTCTTAATTTCTTTTGGCCGTGAATACAAATTTTAATTGTTTTTTTTTCAAATTTTTGCTAAATCTTGTTGCCTCTTTTTCTACACAAAATTTAATTCCATAGATTTCTCTTAATTTCTCTTTGTACAATTGATACCATTGTTAATTTTTCCAAATTCTTGCTAAATTTTGTTGCGCCTTTTCTATGTGATTTCTTGATTTCGATAGATTCCTCTTAATTTCTTTTGTCCATTAATATAATTAGTAATGTTCTTAAACTTTTCTTTTAATTTTACTACCTTTTTTTATATACAGTTATTCATTTTCGCACATTTTTTTAGATTTAATTTGGTCTTGCTATTGAAGTCAAATTAGACCATTATTATTTGGAAGAGCAAAATTCATTATAAATAAAAAAAGGAAACTTTTGTTTTGGAAATAAATAAAAAAAATGAGTAATAGTTTGACATCTATACAACAAAATGAATAAAATGAATTGCTAGACTTTTACAAAATCGATCTTTTCATTTTGTTCTTCTGACCGGGTACAGGACCCGGCACGTTGGAAGGTTTTTGCAAGGAAAGAATTAGCTAGCCACCGGGTGCGCTCCATCTGATTTTTAGTTTCAGGGCCTCTTGTGGGTTGGGTGGCCTCCAGTTTAAGTGCCCTTTTTATAGCATAGGGCTATGAGACCAGATCACATAACTCTTTGACATAAATTGGTCACCGTTATATTTCTCGTTTGATGGGAAGGCTCATGCAAAGTATGTTTGTATGAGTTTTCAACTTAAAAGGGAAATTTATGGCCACTTCAACATTTTGGATCTTGATCCGTTTGGGCGGGTGTGAGGGGCACCACATCCATCCAGTTGCCCCACTCTTATTTGTGGGCCATGAGAATCGTCGGGTAACGACGAAGTCTCCCCGAGTCCGTCTGTTTTCACCCGTTTCAACTTGTTCTCTGAGCACGTCATTTTCCCTTTTTCCCTTTTGTAGTTGCCTACATTTTTCGACTTCAGTTCTTGGGTCTCAGAAACCCAAGCATTCGTGAATGTGAAATTCTTTTGTAGTGAGGCCTTGTGCTAGGGGAATGAGCTCGCTCCATGACACCGCAACGCTAGCCTGCCAGCGCATTCACGCGTCTCCAGACAAGGCCAATCGCGGCTGATATCACCATCCTCTTTTGCTGAGGCAGCAGACCATCGCTGCAGTCCCTCACGGACACTTTATACCTACCTTCACTACAAACTGGCGTCTAGGGCTCATCCTCAGAAAGTGACCATGTGGATTGTGGAGTGGCGAAATTATTTACCTTTTTTTCGATGAGCGCTATAGAGGTTTAAAATTTACTTTCTTGGACAGAAATCGAAGACATCGACTTGGGGATCTTTTGTATTAAATAGTCTACCTTCAGGAACGAAGATTGTGAAGCGCCAAAAGACCATGAAAGTGATGGCTCATTGAGCAGAGGCAGTTCAGGGTAAGTTTTATTCGGTAAGTGGCAACGCCAAAAAATAATTATCCTTTTACGGGATGAAAATTTGCGATTCAATTTATCCATTTGTACAAAGATCATGCCAACGAAAAAAGTTGCAAAACTGGCATACCTAAAAAATTAGCGAAAGAGATGGAAAGACTCTACTCTCATATTAATAAAGGGATTTCGATTACGGACCTGACAATTTTATCAATTAATCAAATACAAATATTTGAGATATTGAGTTCAAATTTATTGTGAGTATGTATAGTGAAAGCATTAGATTTTATGACTTATATTCGATTTTGGTCATATAACCACCACAAGCCCGATTACAGCGGCCGATTCTTAGGAACCAATTTTACACCACTCTGGCGCACATTTCGACCGGAACATTGGCAATTTAGCGTTTTAGCTCGTCTGAAGTTGCTGGCTTGTTGGCATAGATCAGGGATTTTATATAGTCCCATAAAAAGAAATCCAATGGCATTCGATTGCATGAACGAGGCGCTCATTCAACCGGACCATTTCTCGAGATAACACGCCCACCAAATTTGCCTTTCAATAAATCGATTGTGAGGTATGCTGTGCGGCTAGTGGAACGGTCTTGTTCAAACCACATATTGTTGATTTCAAGTTCATCCAATGCTGGCCACAATTAATCTTCCAACATAACACGATTGAGACCGAAACTTAATCAAAGGCATGGTGAGACTGACTCCTATCTGACCCAGCTTTTGAGCCGGCATGTATGTTTTCAGTCTAACCTGCACAAGATTGGTAAGTAACGGTCTCCCGATTGTCGGTTTTGTTCAGGAGAGGAGGACAATGCTTGCCACCGATTTTTTGCATGTAAAAAATGGGTCAGGCTGCGAAGGGAACTCTACAGGGGGATGGGAGAGCTCACCCCGGATAATATAGTTGTGGTGATGCTCGAATCGGCTGACAAATGGAACCAGGTGGCACATTATGCTCGGGCAGTCCTAAAAGATAAAACAGACTCACAGCTGCTAGGGCCGCTGGGGGATCGCTCTTCTGGCACTTACTCTTCCCCTCTCCCCTCCCGCTAGGAAAGGGGTTCACCAGCTTCAAGGCACCTCACGGCGTAACAAAACGACGCCTGGCCCGAAGTAATGTGTCAAACGGTTCCAGGCTAGGTTCTCAGGTTGACAGGGAAGGTGTTTAGTGGGTAGTCCAGTCGCTTTCTTGCGAGCATGGGAGTCCCACGCTCTGTGCATAAATGGCATTCACCTCCCTACCACAAAACAAAAAAAAAACATAACACGATAGAACTCTCCACTGACGCTAGCATGAAGGTCGTTTTCATCCACGAAAAAATACGGCCTAATCGCTCCTTCCGGCATGAAAACCGCACCAAACAGTAATTTTTTGCAGATGCAACGGTATCTAAGGAAGCAAATGTGGGTTTGTTGTTGATCAATAATGCATGTTTTGCTTCTTAATAAAGCCATTGAGCAAGAAATGAGCTTCGTCACTGGAGATGATTTTCCAATGAAATTCTTCATTTTCTTCAAGGTTTGCTAGAGCTCAATTGGAGAAGTTTTGGCGTTTCGAATGATCTAGTGACTTTAGTTCTTGAGCCAATTTGATTTCGCAACCATGTAGGCCAAGATCTTTTCTCAAAATATGCCACAGTGTCATTTGAGTGATGCCCAATTCTTGAGAACGATTTGGGATCGACTGATTTGGCTCATTTTGAATTGATACACTTACGGCTGCGATATTTTGCTCGCCTCAAGCGGTACGAAATGTTTTCGGGACCAACACGTCCAATAGTGAAAATTTGGAGTCGAACTTATCCACTACAGCACGCACAGCCTGTCGGTTGGGACGATTATTACGGCCGAAAATTGGAGTAAGCGCACTTAAAGTTATGACCACCGATTCTGAATTTCGGTAGTAGTTTTTAATAATTTCCAAACGTTGCTAGTTCGTGAGCTTTACCATGATGGAAATATTGACTTTCGCTAATGTTTTGGCATTGGCAGTTTATTAAAAAAGTTTAAGGGTGCGTTTATATAAAGATACAAAATTGACATGTCCCTAATCGAAAACCCTATATAAGGTGACATGAGCAATGAATTTCAGCAAGGAAGACACATAGGAAGCGTTTAGCTGAGCAATAAAACCTCGAAACTTGCAAATCTAGTGCTAAACTACATATCTACAATGTCTGGCCATTACCACCTAATTTGAAGTGAAATATTTTTTTGCCGGCAGCTTTACTACATATATTAAAAGTTGGTGCGCCAGGATGTTAACTTGATGTGATCAATTATCAACTTATCTATTAGAGGTGGTGAAACTATAATGATTAGTGTTAAATAAAGCGCTTTTGACTTGTGACTTTGTGAAACTAGTGCCCCTTAAGTACACATTTTTAAGCTTCAAAAGTGATGTCTAAGGTATGCACAAGTTGGAATGATTGGTCAGAGCAACAACACAGCAAGTCTTGTAACACGACCTTAAAAGAGGAAAAGATTTGGTGAGAAGTAGTCCTTGTAAAGCTGATACGTTACCACACGAGAAGCAATCCTACTAACAAGAGAGAGCAGGCATATCAACATGAATAATTCAATAAAACTGTCCATTATTCCACCTCGTAAAGAGTTGAAAGTGTAATGGAATATAAAGTATACGTTTTAGAAGTATTTATCGACACTAAAGTAGGTTTCTACAGTTAACCCTTCGATTCAATATGCCAGTACCTAAGAGTATATTTATTCGAAAAATGGTACCAAAAATCGGCATTGTAAAAAAAGGTATTAGTACGAGTACTCAAAAAGCACCGGTACTTAAAACAACAGCACTAGCATCAGTGCTGGAAGTAAACACCTTGTGTTTGAAAAACCGATAATACTAGTAGTAAAAAAACCAACGTTCTTGAAAAAGCCGGAATTGAAAAAAAAACGAGTAGTGGTGGACACCACTATAAAAGATTCAGTACCATTTCTAAGAAAACTAAACCCGATACTCAAGTGCCAGTATGAGCTCCCTAAAACAGAGCTCATGAGGTTGAATCAGATTTTAAAAATAGGATATACAGCATGCTTTAGTAAGAGATTAAACAGCATGTAGTAGCCCACTCGGAGACAGAGTCTTCACAACGTGGTATTCTTTCATCACTGCCATAGGTTTAGTAAAAACTCAAACTCAAATTCGGGGAGAACAACCTTCATTAATCTTGCTTGCCACGTTTGGATAGTTAAGGACTCTGTATAGTCATTTGCAAAGACTTCTGGATATAATGCCAAAATGGTGTCAACACAAATACCCAAACCATTGTCATTCTTTTCACTCCAAAGTGAAACCATGGCCTGAATTTCATTCCAAATAGAAGCCGTCACCTCCTTATAAAGATGAAGCAAGTAAGTAGTACTTGAGCAATCCAAAGTGCTTAAGGCAACACAACGAGTTTCATGCCCAACCAAACCATATTGTTAAACATAACGACTTTGCTGACGCATGATTTACGAGTATATCCTGAAATTTCCAGGCTCTTTATTGCTGCTCGGCAGTTTGAAAGAATAAGAAGACCCCTATCCTGGTAGCTGTGATTTATCTTATAGAGAGATTTTTGGTTAATATTTCATATTGGACCAAGTCGAGTTACCAGGAGAGTGCTCCTACCAGAAGGACTTGGTAACCAACCTAGGGTCAAGTCTGAAACAAGATTTCTGAAGGCGTAAATCAATGACTTGAATTATTTATCCAATATAGTCCTTGTATAAGAAACCGTTCAAATTTATCCAAAAGATCCTTAAATTTTCATGAAATACGAAGAAAATAAGAGTGCCTAACGTAGCTTGAGTTGTATTGTGTACCAACCATCAACACGTGATATTGATGTTGTAATTCCATACAATTGAAATGGCTCTAACTCACTTGATTCCTATAAATCATAAATGTCTTATATTTATCTACATAACTGTAAAATTTTAAGAAGTTTGAGGATACCGTTTTGTTTTTATGGAAGAAAACGCAAAGTTGTCTAATATTTTTAACAAAGTTGTGTCAATTTCGATTTTTGAGTTATTTGTTGCCTAAATGCCTCCATGATTATTTGCAGATTTTTTAAGGACAAAGATATAAAATCCCAACCGGGGGAGGCACCAATTTTTCGTACACCTTGCCTCTACCTGAACACCCTGATGCATAAATGACTTTTTTATTTCAGATTTTAAAAGTTCTAATCAATATCCTTCATTTGATACCCCACTCGACTACATTTGATTAAAAAAATGTTTAAGGGTAACTTCAGGATAAGAGATGACCCCCTTAAAAAGTTTTGAAATGTTTGATAGGGCCTAAACTTTTGAGAGACCACCACTTTTCACCTTCCTAAAAAGTTTAAGGTCTCTTGATTCGATAGTGACGCGCAGACAGAAGGACAGACAGGACGCAAATTTTTACAAAGCCATAAAAATCGGCGGCGTATTTTACAAGTGATTGAAACATTTCACAATCAGCAGCATGAGCCCCTATTCTTGAATCACTTTCCATTACCGATTTCCGGATTAATAGTGCCTAAAATAAATGAAAGATTAAAATGTTCTTTAACAAGCACTATTTTTATTTTTATTTTCTGCCATATACCGATATTTCGGAGACTAATTGTCTCCTCTCTCAGTAGCAATATTATATAAAATATTGCCGCTGAGCAAGGAGACAATTAGTCTCTGAAATATCGGTAGATAGTAGAAAAGAACAAAAAAATAGTGCTTGTTAAGGAACATTTTAATCTTTCATTCATTTGCCATTTTAAATTCAAAGTCAAAGGCAAAAGAGCTTTAATCAATACTAATCGTTATAAATTATGAAAGAAACTAATAAAATGCTTGCACAATATTCTTAACCTAAGCATTAAACCTTAACTCTAAACCTAATATATGTAATTAACATAAAATATACCTAGCCTAAATACTGAAACCTATCCCTAATTTTTAACATAAGCAAACAACATGAAATGTAGCATTAATGAGCCAAAATTCAAAAAACTAAGTATTGAAAAATAGAAAATAAACACGAATACTTTAGACATTGTCATTCAACCACCAATACCTAGATTGCTCCCTCTCAGCACGACCAGCCTCAATGAAGCTAGCAAATGAGTATCTCCATTGGAATTGTTGGTCTCGTGAACTCAAATTCGGAGGATATTTTATCTTCTTTTCGAAGGTTCATCTATATATGTTGTGATTGGGGCGCCGTCAGAGTCAAAAACATATCAATTCATGTCCAAATACATGAATGCTTCTGGAGGAACGAAGCCAGTAGCGAGGCAAGTCGCAATATACCCGTCCGTATGGTAGAATGGCTGTGAAATCAAGGGGTTTTCATTCAATTTTACAGATCTCGCAATATGATCCCAAAGAAGTTTCAATATGAAGATATCGACTCTCGTCACTTTAGCAGTTTGATAAATTTTTCTATTCGATATAAAGTGCTTCAAATTCATCTCAGGCATTCTGTACAAACCAGTGCATGCACGAAGACATTTCCTTTTGAAAACTCTTAATCTTTCCATAGTACTAGCACTCTGATTGTACCAGATCTGAAATCAATATGTCAAAACTGGTCTTTCAATATTATTAACATACGCTTTCCCTCATAAACATTTTCGTCCAAACCCTAACTCTTCTAAGAAATCACTGTGAAGCGGAAATCGACTCTATTAGCTGAATTGTTGGTGGGTTTTGGGGATAACAATACCTGCTGCAATTAAATATTCTCTTGTTCATGGTCATGCCCTTGATTAGCGTAGGCAGGCCTGCAAATGCATCATATCAAATTAAATTTTTCTTCTTCCTTCCTAGCAAATAGCCGCTGGTACAGCTACCGATTTCAAAGCTTTTTCAATTTAATTAAGGCATTAAATTTTTCCATTCAATTTTTAATATAATCATTCCATTTAAAAAGTCTGTGCAATTTCCCGACGAATTCAAATATGCCTGAAAGCATTTTGCACTTCATGGAATGCTTTAAAGTTTAAAATTGAATTTTGAAGCTGCGAAAGTTGGATATAATATACAAAGCCAATCCCTTGTGTAAATCCTTTGTTACACATCTGACTGAACGACGAAAGTAATTCTAACACTCAACCAGCATTTTTACCGAACTGTCAGCACCTTTAAAACTTTTGAGCTTCCAACTTGCATAACTTCCATGTCATGCATGTTTTATAAATGATGTCTCTAGTTATCCCATTTTCTTCAACTTCTTCGTCTCACCTTCAAAGATTCACAGAAGAGTGTAACATAACCGCGAAGAGCTGCCAAGTTGTATTAAGACGTTACTCACTTTATATTCTGACAACGATTGCTGTACAGAGTCAATTGGAAGAACGGTTATTGTGTTGTAAATCAACATCTTTTCCCGCCACTTTGCCCATAGAGAGGATCCTCAGAATAATAAAGTGCAAACAAATATACAATACATAGTCGCGGCAGGAAAGAAAGAGAATGTGAATGTTGCAGAGGGTGAGAATAGAAGTACACTTTATGAAGGTTGCTGGTATAAGATATGATTTGAATGATTTTACGATACATTGGGGTGTAAATTTCAATTTGTTTCCATGATGAGAACAATGTTAAGGGGATTCCCGAGCAATTTTGCGTTTATACTGCTTCTTGGGTTTGTAATATTGCTTTAATATTGGGACAAAGAAGGAATCAAGTTGCAGTTTCCTACGAAAAAATATGAAAAGAATGGGAGTTAGCCTAGGCAATAAAAAACGCGAAAATATTACTCTCTTGCTTGTATTTTATGTCCTTTTAAGTTATGACAGCCATTATTGTGTATGAAATTGTATCCCACAAAATTATCATTTGAAGTAAATAAATAAATTTTAGTTGGAGGTCGGGGATTTTATGTTTATGAATAGACTTCCCATTTTCAAGTAAATTGAACTTGAGTGGGGCCACATGTTCCCGTCTTCTTTATGAACAGATATTTTTTAGTAAATCCAATATCTTAACTTCCCCAAGCTCATTTCAAACCTAATTTGAAAATCGCCAATTCGTTAATACGTACAATTTTTCAAGTGAAAGATCGACTCAGACTTTGTACGCGTTAATTTGTCCCACATTATTATACACTACGCAGAAAAAGTCTGCGTTCACCTGCGTGCAATCAAATTAGAATGTTTGAAAATCGAAGCAAAATAAAACAATTCCAGATTTGGTTTAACGCATTTATTAGTAGCTTAAAGGACTATCTTCAAGCAGAATTTCATAAGCTTTACTTTCATAGTTTTTAAGCAAGTAGTTATTTTCACAAAAAACATAAAAAAATCAAGGCAGAAAACTCTGCGCTCACACGTAATAAACGTTTTCAAATGACTGATAATTACAGTTCTGAAGCCAATCAATAACTTGTAGGATATCCTCGATTCTGGCCATCCCACCAAAAAAGAAAACCACTCCCACAGCGCCCACCATATCCAAATCCCCAGGCGACGTCAAGAAACGGACAACGGTACCTGTCATCCTCCGAGAGCCTGAAAAGTGGACCCAGGTACTAAAGGACACGAAAGACCTCGGAATAAAACACGAATCCACCAAAATGGTCTACTTGGGGATCCAGATAATTCCAGAGACACCACAAAACCACAGAAAACTTACAAGATACTTGACAGAAATGACGATACAATACCATACGTATATCCTTCCTGAAGAAAGGAATCTAAATGTGGTAATCAGGGGTCTGTATGGACTGTCGATTGACGACGTTAAAGAAGATCTGGAGAGCCAAGGATTTCACCCCAGTGAAATTCACTATATAAAGTTACGAGATGATTCATCCAGGATGGTGAAGGTCCTCCTTCCCAAAAGTGAGACTGACATATACAATATAAGGGCAATATGTCACCTCATATGCACTATTGAAGCGCAACGCCCCCGTACAGGACAAGTTATGTGCCACAACTATCAGCAGTTTGGAAACTCCTCCAGAAATTGTCACGCACAGGCCCGTTGTATTAAATGCGATGGGCTTTACCATTTTTCCAAATGTGTTAAAAAAGCAGAGGAAAAGCCAAAATGTGTAAACTGTGGTGGAGAACATCCAGCAAACTATGGTGGATGTCCGCAGAACCCAGTGAATGTCAGGAAATCGTTCGCACAAGTTGCAGCTGCTAATAACAACAAAACCACCACAACATCTACAGAACAACAAAATAAAAACACACAAAAACAAAAACAAGCAAACACTCCACTAAACATAAATAACAACATGGACATACTCTTTGCCACCATGCAAACACAATTCCAAACCATGATGCAAGACATGATGGCAAAAATGATTCAGGGAATGTTTGCATCACAAAACAGTTTCAACAGCACACTGACAAAGAAACAATAATTCCCTGCTTCATAAGACTGGTGAGTTGACTCAACTTATATTTGATTATAAGTTTGACATCATTCTCATCCAGGAAACCTTTCTGAAGCCTGGAAATCGCCTACGCTTCCCTAACTATTTTTTGTACAGAAATGACAGAACAACAGCCAGAGGAGGCGGAACGGCCATTCTTGCGAGAAGGAATGTGAACCATAATCTCGTATTGACACCTACGTTACAAACACTAGATGCTGCTGCAATTCAAGTGCGGACGAATTCTTTTGAATTCATGGTAGTCTCGGTATACAGCCACCCTCAGGCAGCTACGCTCATTGAAGATATTAAAAAACTTCCGGGCTTTCAGGCTCCCATACTCCTTGCCGGAGACTTCAATGCCTATCACCAAAGCTGGGGAGCTGTGAGAAGTAATCGTGCTGGGACTGAGTTAAACCGATTCATCACAGATAATTCACTAAGCCTGCATATCCCCAACGAACCAACACATTACGGCTACCGAAATAGTTATCTTCTCGATATTGGTATGTCACGTACCTTTGAACACGATGTACGCATCGAAGTCCTCGACGAACTTTCATCTGATCACAAACCGGTGGTCTTCTTAATAGGAGAAATATACCTAGATGAACCCCTACAAGTAAAGAAGAAAACTGATTGGCAAGCTTTCCAAGTCGCACTGGCTAAAGAAAACATTATTCAAACACTAGAAACAGCCAGCGACACAGAGAAAATGATAGACGCAATCACAGACAAAATAATACAGGCAAAAGAGGACAACACAGTCACAACTCTGACAAGGGTGACAAACCCCTATGAACTCCCTAACGATATCAAAAATTTAATAAGGAGGAGGAATCGAGTTCGGAGAAGGGCTAGGAACACAGGTGATCCTAAATTACGCCAGGAAGCAAAATTAAGAACAAAATTCGTCATCGGATATCGAAATTCCACAATGAACAATGGGAGAGCTTCTTGCAAAGTCTGGAGCCTGGAAGCGACGCTTTCTGGAGGGTTTCCAAGTGCTTTCGTATTAAAAACAAACTTGTAATACCACTAATTAACGGCCCTTACGGTATCAAATTCGACAGTTTTGGTAAGGCGGAGGCCTTCGCAGATACTGTAGAACAACAGTTCTGTGAAAATTCATCCGGTGAGTAGGACCTTGACGAACACGAAGACCACGTCAATCGATGGAATAATAAGCTCCTGAGGTCAGACATGACAGACATCGATCTAATACAAAGCGCCTATCTTCAAGAGGTTAAAGACATCATACAAGTACTGAACAGACAGAAAGCACCCGGATTCGATTTAATATCAAACACCATGTTAAAATGGCTCCCGGATAATATTCTTGATGCAATAGCAGCGATTATAAATGAAATTTTCCGCTTGCGAAAAACCTAGTAACCTGGTAAAAACCTCATGTTCCCACAAAACTGGCGACATATTAGCCTATTATCCTCTCTGCCGAAAATAGTAGAGCGGGTGCTACTAAATCGACTAACTGAGGTTGTTACCGAAAAAGAAATACTTCCAGAAGAACAATTTGGCTTCAAGCCATTACACTCCACAGAACTCCAGCTTACTAGGGTGGTCCAACACATCAGAATAGGGCTTAACTGCAGGAAATCAACGGTTTTGGTTATGTTTGACGTAGCCAAGCCTTCGATAAAGTCTGGCATGCAGGACTTATTTATAAAATACATGAATCCCAAGTGCCGCTGCAGCTCATCCAAATCATTGGCTCCTTTCTAAAAGGCAGATCATTTCGTGTCAAAATTGACAACCACCTCTCAACCATGCGGCCAATTCAAGCTGGAGTCCCACAAGGATCACCCATCTCTCCCATACTATACAACGTCTTTACTGCAGACCTACCTCAGCTGCCTTTGAATGTCCACAAGTCCCCATGTGCCGACGATACCTGTGTTTTATACTCATCCAGACAAGCAAGAGTCATCACCACCAAACTGCAACTCTCCATAGACATACTTTTGAAGTATTTTCGCAATTGACTTTGTGAATGAACAAGGTATTACACAGCGTTCTCAATCTCCTGACTACAATCCGATATGGGTTGTACCAAAAAAAGGTGGAAAATAAAGATTGGTTATAGATTTTAGAAAATTAAATAATTTAACAGTAGAGAATAAATTCTCCATTCTAAGCATCGACGAATTATTAGGAAAATCAGGAAATTGCCAATATTTTACAAGCATCGATCTGGCCAAAGGGTTTCACCAAATCGAGCTACAGCCTGAAGATAGGCATAAAACGGCATTTTCCACTGGAATGGGTCATTTTGAGTTTTTAAGAATGCCATTTGGCCTCAAAAATGCACCAAGTACGTTCCAAAAATAAATGAATACAATTTTATATAAACACATTTATAAAACTTGTGTTGTTTATATGGATGACATCTTTGTTTTTGGTACATCACTGCAGGAGCACGGAATAGCCCTTAGAAACATCTTGACGGAGCTACGAAATGCTAACCTAAAACTTCAAATTTCTAAAACACATTTCTTGTCGAAGCATACTGGGTTTTTAGCTCATGTTATTACTTCGGCAGGTATAAAGCCGAATCCGGAAAAATAAATGCAATCTTAAAATTTCCTATACCAACAACGACCAAGGAAATTAAGAGCTTTCTTGGTCTGACAAGATTCGATCGGAATTTTTTAAAGATTATGCCTAAATTGCTAAGCACTTTACTTCAGGCTACAGAAAAATCCCAAAATTGTTACTTCCGATCTAGATTATAAAGAATCTTTCCATCAATTTAAAAATTATATTATAAATGATCCGATTTTCGCTCACCCGGATTTTTCGAAGCCATTTACTTTAACCACCGATGCTTCCCAATTTGCTATTGGGGCAGTAGTGTCGCAAAATAAAAAACCTGTAGCTTTTGCATCCCGAACTTTCAATCAATCGGAAACAAAATATTCTACGATTGAAAAAGAGCTCCTTGCTATCGTATGGTCAACTAAGTATTTCTCTTCTTACGGACCATAAACCTTTGCAGTATCTAGACAGCATAAAGGAAGATAACGCAAAATTACAAAGATGGAGATTTAAACCTAGCAAGTATGACTTTGAAATCTCGCATATAACAGGAAAAGAGAATTATTAGCAGATGCCCTTTCTAGAATGAAATTGGCAGATGCTATTGATATCGAATCAATGGCTGCTACACAACATACTGCCCAAGAGGACAATCACAATTGAAGGGCTTTTTGGAAAAACCGCCACTGTCAGTTTTATTAAATTTTAAACTAGAAGTAAAAAACGTTTTTAAGAAGAATAGCTTCTTATGGAATTAAGTACAGGTACTCGATAGGAAAGTCATATATCAACATGTACTTTATGAGTGTAGTTACGAAAAAATTTCTTTTTAAGTAATAAAAAATGTTAAAAATAACTTTGACATAGGCACTTTTTCCGAAAAAGGTAAATAAAATGTTAACATAGGCATTTTTTTCAAATGGTTGAATATTAAAATCAAATAAAACAAATTCAATGGCTTATTATTATATCAAATATTCATTCATTATTATTTACAACCATCGCTATTATCCTCTTCATCAACTTCGTTGTGATCATCAATGACACCTTCACCACAGATTTGACGGTGGTAATCGCGATTTTCAGGCTTAGTTAAATATTTACTGAGACTTAATAAATTCTCAATTTTCCCAGCAGTCATTTTTATTAGTTCACTATAAAGAGGGTTCAGTACAAGTTCAGAAGGCAAAGTTACTTTTCTACGAACTTGATTACAAGTAGAAGGTCCTGAAAATGTTTTTTTTACTTTTATTTGCTGGTATTTTTCATTAGTCATGATAATACGTGCTTGACGCAGTCTTAGAGCAGGTCTCGGAACCTTAAGGAAGTAAGGAGTCAATGCATCTTTCATATTAGGTCTTGTGTGACAGGAATCAGTTTGAGTGGAGAAGGGTGTGTTCTAGCTGTTTTTTATGATTTCATCCCAGTCTGCTGGTACTTCCAGAGAATACACTCCTTTTTTCTTTCCAATCAATGCAAAATCTGCATCATTTGGCAGGTATGTGTGACCTCTTACAGGAAATACATGCTTTACAGTTTTAAATACTTTTAGTACGTGTACTAAAAAGTATTGAAAATATACCATTACGTGGTTCTTGTTTTGCCCACTGCACCCATCACTGAGTAAAATAAGATTGTCTGATGTTATATCATTATTATTTAAATAGTGAAGTAACAGTGAAGTGACCTCAGATGCATCCTTTTTTCCTGTCATTTCCGTGTAACAGTAAATTGTTGCGTTATCGTTTGACAAGTTATGCACTCCGAACACATAATGCCATCTGTGGGGAGTAAAACACGTCACCTGTTTTAATGTGTGGCAGGGGAAGATTTTGCATAAAATCAAATGATAGCAACATGCATTCTCCTTGCCTTGCCTTCTCTTTATATATATTTTTCAATTCACGGAATTTTTTAAGCTTTCTTTAAATGTAACCTTTTTTTGAATATTTAGTTCACTTCTTTTAGCAGCATCATTTTCACTCATTATTTTTAAATTCAGCTCGTCACAAATGCTGTAGGTGCCAGATCTGGGAAGGCCAAATTTAATATTAAAATGTTTTGTGAATACTGTGTAAAATGAAATATAAGAAATCATGATCTGTACTTCGTTCAAAAACAACTCATGCATTTTCTTTACACTTAAATCTTCTGGCAAATATGTTGTGTTTGGGTTATTACGTAAAGAGTAGTGAGACTGCCTTCCCTTGAAGCTCTTGATGTGTAACTTTATTAACTCCAGTATTGGATCTGGGACTGCATGAGGTCTTGTGGTATGCTTACCTCTGCCATCTTTGGGTAACTGACCTGAAGATATTTTGGCCTGAATTGTACGCAGCCTTCTTCTGGTAATTTCATGCAAATTCATAAACGCTGTGGAGCACACTGGCAACTCTTCATCATTAGTTCGCACTTTGTAATAATATGCTAAATCATGGCTGAACGAATCATCCTCTTCATCACGGTTATGTCTAGGTCTTCTTTGGTGGACGATACTAGTCCTGTAAGATGCGCGTCTTGGTCATTTTTAACTTTCATAGTTGTAAAAGATTCTTAGTATTTCTTTTTTTTTTGTTCAGTCGTTAATTTTGTGAAACATTGCAACCTTTTGCACCTAAAAACAATGAAGATCTTTATAGGTCATCGTACGTAGCGAAGGCGATAGCCAAAAGTTATCAACATAATATTGTTAACAATATAACCTTAAAACACAGTACCTACCTGCAGTCAGGGCGCGTCACAACATTTCTTCTTAGACGACCACCGTGATCAATGTGGGGCTCTCCGCCAACCTTGCAACTTTTTATTTTTTCGCGTTCAGAAACTATTTTCTTTCTTTTGGCCTTCCAATGTACACTGCTAGATTCATCTCGTGGTATTTTCTCCGTTTTTCAAGAAAAAAATACACAACAGTACAACAACTTACAATCCCACCGAGAAAGAAAACTAGATCGTCTGTAAGCCACGAACAAAATGAGCAGACATATTAAATACATCAAACAAGCAGTTTTTCCATTTTTGTTGGAGAAAGAACCATTGTCATGAGTTGACTCATTGACTTAGGCGGTTTCTCCGAAATTGCCTTGACTTTGGTTTTTTTTACAAATATCAAACAAACTTTTACCCAGAATATCGTTTGACTAATGCACTTTTACGAAAAACTGTGTTTTAGGTTTGATTGCTATGATTACATAGAAACTATAGACATCAAAATATAGTTTTTTTCCTTTTTTGACATTGGTTGTTTTTCCAAATACCCCTTCCATTATCTAGTATATACATTTCTGAAAGACTAATGAATTTCTACAACGCTCAAGTATTTTTGAAACAGGGTAAAACAAATCAAGTTAAATTGATAAAGTATCAAGGCAAGCGAATACTTCAGCTTAGTTTTCAAGAATTTACACCACTAACAATGAAATATATACTTAAAAATCACATAGCCAAAAGTGGCACAACAGCAATCCATTTTCCAAATAAAGAATCTCGACTTATGACGTCAGAAGAGTATTCAAAGCTTTGTATTTCTTACAAAAAGTTTTCTGTAGTACATGCGACGAAGAATCTCGATAACTGCAATAAAGTAGAAATGAAAGAAATATTAGCAAACCATCATGTAAATTCAAGCCACCAAGGGATTGAAAAAGTATATCTAGATCTAAAGGAGAAATATTACTTTCCAAATATAAAAATTCTTATTTCAAGTTATATAAATGCTTGCCCAATATGCAAGCAATCTAAGTACGAAAGAAACCCTGCAAAGCTTCCATTTGAGAATCCGCCGTATCCTGACAAGATCAGAGATGCCTACCACATAGGCATTTAGTTTAAAGACAAAAATTCACCATATATTTCAATTATCGACAAACTTTCAAAGTGGTACTTGAGCCAATAAAAAACCAGCATGGCGATGCGGTCAACCAGGCAAGCGCGTTCAATAAAATTGAGAAACCGAATAAAATTATCACTGGCAATGAAGGCGCTTTGAACACACAAAAAACGAAAGATTGGTAAATTAAAAATAACATATTGTATCACTTTGTATCTTCCCAACATAAAACAGGCAACTCCGATATAGAAGTAGCCCATAGAAGTTTGAACGAGAACCTTAGAACTTATCTTTTACGCCAACAACAGGAAGACAGAAACCTAATGGAACTAAGCCCCGTACAAGAATGTGTTAGACACTAAATAGCACCATTCATTCTGCTCACAATGAACAACCAGCTGTATTCTTTCAGCGAACAACTACTCCCCTCTTTACTATTCTTGAATATATAACAAAAAATCAAGAACGGAAAAATAGATACCACAATAATAAAAGAACGAGCGTTAATCTGGACACAGAATTTATATAAAACCCCAACCCAACCCAACTTCAGCCCAGATATGTTATAGCTAAGAAAAATCAGAAGATCCACCCCCAAAGGTATCGTTTGTCCAAAAGAATTACTACTTTACAGGATTAGCGTTCTTAAATCCCAATGAGTTAGACTCCATTGATCTATACTATCTATCTATATATCTATACTCGAAACTTCAATGAGTTCTTCACAGTTATAAATACAATTTCAATAAATAATTCTACTTAGAAGCTACATTTCGATGACTTAAATCTGAGGTCAAATTTATCCCTTGATTAGGGAGGAGTTACATTAATCATACTTATACATACTCTTTTGCCTGTGCTATCGTAATTTCCGAATCTGTTTTTATTACTTTTATAATTTCAAAGGATGGGTGTGAAATAGTTGTAAGTAATTGAGATGCCAAATGTATTTTAAGGATTATTATATGTTTACGAGGTGTGACAATTAAGAAATGAGACTGATTCAATGAAAACCATATATTTAAAAATTATTCTACAACTTTGCCATCTCCTCCAAAGTAGTCCCCTTAGACAGCTATACGATTCCAGGTGTTTTTCATGCTTCGTAACATTTCTGGAACGCTTTGACTGGGATGTCTGCGAGTACTCTCGTCACGGCCACCTGGATGTCCGTAATTGACTCAAAATCGGTTCATCGCCTGTAATAACTCGATCAAGCAGCGTGAGATCGTTTTCCATTTTTTCCAAACAGTCTTCTGCGACGATCATTCGATGCTGCTTTTGCTCCTCAGAAAGGTTCGTTGGAAACATCTTCGCGTACAACTTTTTCATCCCAAAATCGTCGGTTAAAATTTGTCTGACTGTTTCACGGTTCATACTCAGTTCCAAGGTCAACATTCGCGCACGCGCTGCGCATTTGCGTCAGTCCGCACCTCGTCTGGTCTCCCGTTTCGCCCCTCGTCTTCCATTGAAACACGTGGGTACGACGAAGAGCACTATCACCATGCACTTTTACAATTTTAGCGTACATTTCCGAAGGTGTTTCGCCCAACCTGGCGCAAAAGTTTATCGCGATGCGTTGCTCTTGATTTCGTTTCTCTATTTTCGTGACGAGCATCACCAACACACGTCTACTCAGCACGACAGAGCAGGCGAACTAAACAAGCTAGAGCGATGGTAAATATATAAATGGAGAGGGAAAAGATGCCGGGGAAGAGAGAAAGAAATTTAAAGGTCATAGGTTTACTACAAGCGCAGCAATAAAATTAGTCTCATTACTTAATTGTCACACTTCGTATAATGTTTGAAAATCGAAGCAGAATAAAATAATTCTAGATTTGGTTTAACGCATTTATTAGTAGCTTAACAAACTATCTTCAAGCAAAATTTGATTAGTTTTACTTTAACAGTTTATAAGCAAACAGCTATTTTCACAAAAAAATTAAAAAATCAAGGCTGAAAAAGTCTGCGCTCACACGTAATAAACGTTTTCAAATGACTGATAACACTACGCAACAATGAATTTGTTTCGGTCTCAAAATTAGTCTGATCGTATGTTTCTTGTTTACTGAATACAAAAACGACCATTAACAGCACCGATTAGCTCTAGTTTCAGAGATACAAGCTACTTTTTATTTTTTATAAATCCTTTTTTTTGAACTGCGGAAAATTTGTTTTTCGAAATTGGCAACATTGTTAATTGTCAAAACACACAAAAAGTTTATTTGTCAAATTATAATTTGACTGTCAGAAGATTACTAAGTGTGAAACTATTGCAGTAACGCTGAAATTTCTAGTATTTCGTGCATATCATCTTGTTTTGGAGTGTTTTAAAGAGAGAAATCAACATGCCATGGAAATGTGTAAATTTAGTTAATGATTTTTGTTACATTTTTGGCGAAATAACGTTTGCCTCACAAAAATGCAATTTGACGCCTCTTCTGAAGACTATATATCAACATTATTTTGGTATGAAGGTAGGAAACCAAAATAAGCCATGGGCTCCACACATATAGTATGTTGCAATTCGTGTTCAGTTATATTACGAGAATGATTGAAAAATAAAAAACGATCCATGACTTTTGCTGTGCCTATGATTTAGCGGGAGCCCACTAACCACATAGACGATCGCTATTTTTGCTTGACTCCGTCTATAAAAGCACGATTGTCAATGAAAAAAATAAAAACTGTTAAATCAGCTACTCGACCTATTCCACATTCAGACAGTTTACCGGTTCCTACACCACCCCAGACTTATGAGTTGAAAGCAGAAAATGAAGACAGTGTAGAAGGAGAACTCAACGAGCCATCAACATCTTATGACCCTGATTTTAAAGAAGAAAAAGATGATCAACTGCATTAACTGAGTCGATCGGAGTTGAGTGATCTCATTACAGATCTTAATGTCACAAGGGAAGGCAGAACTTCTAAGATAAAGGTTACGGCAATGGAATCTTCTCCAGAATGATGTCAGGGTCACCAACGTCATAGGGATTTGATTCCTTTTTCTTGAAAAGAAAAATAACCTTGTTGTTTATGGTAATATAAATGGTTTGATAAAAAGTTTGAATATGAAGCATGATCCAACTGAATGGAGACTTTTCATAGACTCCTCCAAGCTTAGTTTGATAGCTGTGTTGCTTCATAATGGCAACCATCTGCCTTCTATTCCTACTGTCCATGCGGTTCACATGAAGGAGACTTATGCAAACATGGCAAACCTCCTAGATTCAATCAACTACCTGGAATATAAGTGGAAACTCTGCGGTGATTTAAAAATGATTGTTGTACTCTTAGGGATGCAATTAGGGTATACGAAATACTGTTGCTTTTTATGTATGTCGGATTGTAGGGATAGAAAATCACATTATATTAAGAAGATTGACCTGCAAGAAATCTTAACCCTAGTGAGAAAATCGTAATTGCCGTGCCACTCGTAGATCCAAAAAATGTTCTTCTTCCACCCTTACATATCAAGCTGGGCTTGATGAAGAATTTTGTCAAAGCCATGAACCGAGAAGGCCAGGCTTTTAAATACTTAAGAGACAAATTTGCTAAATTAAGTGATGCAAAAGTCAAGGAAGGCATCTTTTTTGGGCCACAAATACGTCAACCTGTAAAGGACATTGCATTCGATTTAGCTTTGGAAGGGAAAGAAAAGGAAGCTTGGGAAGCTCTCAAGGGAGTTATGCATGGATTTTTAGGGAACAAAAGAGATGATAACTACCCTCAATTGGTTACCGAATTTCTACAAAAATATCACCAATTCGACTGCAATATGTCCCTAATAATTCATTTTCTCCACTCCCATCTTGATTTTTTCCCACTTAATTGCGGAGATGTTAGTGATGAGCATGGAGAACGGTTCCATCAAGATATTTCTGTGATGGAGCGAAGATACCAGGGCTGCTGGAATGAAGCAATGCATTGCAGATTACTGCTGGTTTAAATGTAGAGATACCCCAGAGGTCACTTACAAAGGGGAAAGATCAGTTGATTCTTCGTATGTCTAAACATCTGGAAAGCGGCCAATTTCGTTAGGACTATTTCGAAAGCCTAACCAACCTGGGGCGAGTTTTGTTAGACGTTGCACCAATATACCCACTTGTATATATTCGGTGCGTACGCGTATCCACTAGCTCGGTCTGGAACATCTGAAAATTCCACTCAACTTCACTTCATAGCTTCCCCAATGGAACACACGTTTCTTCCATCAAACACATTTATTCTTTCTTTAAATTACAATTGCTACTCCGATTGTTTGTTGCAGGTCCTCCCGTTTACGGCGCTGTTCTACCTTTGAACTCTAACTCCACGTTTTGGTTTGGGGCTCTGAACACCTGCCGCTCCGCTTTGATTACCGCAAGATGTGCCGATCGGCGCAGGTTTCTGCTCTTGCGGTGATATTCAACAATGCGCCCACATTTTTTGCCGCTTCACTTCCAGCTCGACCACCGACGTATCAAGCGTGTTTGGTACTCCTCGATCGTGATTGGCCTCGGACCCGCTCTGGGCGTCGCGGCAATTGCTTCCACGAGCGACGGATCGGGTTGCGATGTCATCACCGGCTGCTGGTGGTGGTTGTCCAGTCGCCGCCCACGTATGTCGGTTGTGGTGGTTCCTTGCGGTGCGAGCTGGTTGGGTGGTTGCCGATGGCGATTTGGCCCAAATTGTGATATCCGCACGAATCTGATGTTGCGTGGTACCGGTGAGTTCGCTGGCGATGCGTATTGGTCACCGATGGTGAGACGATGGCAATCAAGTCTCCGCTCACGTGTGCTGGTCGTGGTGGTTGCTGGCAGTGTGAGCTGGTTAGTTGGTTGCCAATGGCGATTTGGTGCAAATTATATTGCCCCCACGATTGCTGAATCGAAATCACGTTAACTTGCTGGTCCCTGGGTGAAATGTCTTAGGGAAACTACTGCTCGGGCAAGAGCCTTGAGCAGGGCAAGTAACGCTGGCAGATGCACGTAAGACTGTTTCCCGTTCGGCTACTTAGGTCCGGGCTGGAATCCTCTTGAAAATTGTCAGTATCGGGCTAAATGCCTTAAGACGATTCTGCTCGGGCAAAGGTCTTGAGTAGGACAAACGTAGTATCAAGAGTGTTTGGTTTGTTGATGGCCATGGATATTTATACAAAAATAATGCATACCTCAAGTTTACCTTTCTTGTCATTCATTTGCATTTCATATTGGGTTGATATACCTCTTTGCTTAGTCAACTAAAGTAACGATTAACATTAATAGTAAATTAGGTCAGTGGATTGTTTGGGAAATTTTCACCTGACCATCTAACGGTAACTAGGAACAATGCTTAAGCTTTTTGAGAAGTGATTTTATATGTGTATTATTTCCATTGGTCCCAGATTTGTGGGTTGGTCAATGCCAAGCTTAGTGGATGAGCACGAAGTATATGGCATACTCATGCATACACTTTTTTCTCAAGATTTTGCGCATGATGCAGTATACCTACGAGAACCAATGTGTGAAGCGTTAGTAATGCTCGAGGCAGTGGCCGAGCCTAATGTCTCGAGGTTGGCGTGGATCACCCCAACAAATTGCTATGCTTCGCTATCTCTTCTGGTGATGTTTTCTTCCACTCTTCTATGAGAGCATTTCTGAGCATTTCTTTGCTCGTTATCGTATGTTGTCGAATTCTTCTCTCGAGCGAGTCCTATAAATGCTCAATGGGATTAAGGCCTCGAGATTGCGGTGTCGTATTTAGCAGTTTCGGATTGTTATAAAGCCTCACAATCTCGGCTGTATGCTTGGGGTCATTATCATGCTGGAAGTGATAATCATTACCCAAGTCGAGGTTTCGTGCACTTTGCTCCAAATATTTTCTTAAAATGTTAAGGTAACTGAATTTATTCATTGTCGACTCAATGAACTCTAGGCTATCAACAGTGGCGGCACAAGGCGTGGGCGATGTGGGTGACCGCCTTTGGCCTCGCACTATAGGGGCCTCGTGCTTGAGAGCCTTTCCTAACTCAATAAAATTTTGAAAAGTATTGATACCAGTAATAGCTGTAAATGATTTTACTAAAAGCTAAACAATAAAACCATTAAAATTGCATCAATTTTCGAGTTCATAGTACGACTATAGTATGCTGAAAAAGTGACCATGATCAATTCAACTACAGTAAGGCACTTAGGACGGTTGAGACCTTCCACCGCGATGATCTTGGCTTACAGTATTCTTTTGTAACTGCCCTCTGTTTTGTCTCTCACATCACAATTGCACTACTATCTTCGTGAGATATCTACATTTTTAGTGTAACTTGTAATTAAATTGTGCTTAATGGATTCCTTGACCCTTTTGTAGAATGCCAGTACACTTTCATGAAGCCCGAAAGAGGTATCCGATGACATTTAATAACATATGCATATCTCACTGAATGTTTGGGCTGGGAAATTTGCATAATGGGCAAGCACATCATTTCAATAATCAATATTAACCTTAAAACAATATATAGAATGAGTTTTCCTTACCGCTGCTATAACTTATTTCCGGTGTAACCCTGGCCTCTTCTAGTGAGACCCTGAACTCCACTTTACCATATGCAGCCAATTCCTTTCACCTCCACCTTTCGGAATGAAACACCAATTGTACGCAATGACTTTACAATGTATTTCATAAGGTATGAAAAGATTTCACAATGTAATATCAATCATGTTTCTACTCGTTTAATCTCAACGCCAGCAGCCGTGTTCCTTTTCTAGCGCCTTCGGAGAGCCTTCACCTTGACTTCCCACATGAACTGCCGTTCGATTACGTGGGCCTCTTCCTTGAAACGTCCAGTTAAGGGTTTTTCACCATCGTGCGTACTGTGTGTGGTATCCTTGGGGCGCGTCTCGGTGGCTCCGCGGGCATGCGTATAACCTCAAATCTTGGGAGCGAGTACGTGTCCTCACCTCAATGCATAGTGCCATCGACGCATATAAAAACCTCGTAGGAAATAACTGCACTGTGTCCTCGGGTTGATTCCTATTGACGTCAACGCATATAAAAGACTCGTAAAAATGACTTCACTGTGTCCTCAGCTCAATGTCTAGTGACCCCGCTGCATATAAAAGACTCATAGATATAACTGCACTGTGTGCTTTGCTCACTGCCTAGTGACACCAACACGTATAGAAGACTCGTATAAATGACTGCACTGTGTCCACGGCTCGATGCCTAGTGACACCATGCGTAGAAAAATCTGCAACGCAGGATCACACCGAAACTAACCAATTCCCACTACTCTATCACGAACGGTTGCTTTTATTGGGTAAAAAAGCAGACACTACGTGCACCTCAATCCAATTATTCCATAAGGTTTGCCAACCCTGCTGACCGAAATCCCAATTTCGTACAAGAAATTGCTGTGGAATCCGTATGCTGAACAAAAACCCAATTCCATAAGTTCAATCACCGCACGTCCAATACCTCAATACTATTTTTCTGCACAATATGCATTTGCATTACTTTCCTCATTCCACCTCGGTCATAAAATCATGTCAGAATTTCAATTGTTTACTACGACCGGGGATCCCAACATATGGTGTTATGAAATTTGATTGGGGGATTGCATCTAACTCGCATTGTTTATTTTTTAACTCATGACGACACATGTTGATAATATGCACTTGTATGTTGCGTATGTGATTTTCATGCGGTACGTATTAATTTGTTTCATTTTTAGGGTTTGTACTAAAATACAAAACCCTATTGTAATCGCGAACTGTATCCGTCTGTCCTTATTTAGTGTTGATATTTACAATTCAATATTTAAGAATCTGACAATTCGTTCAAATCTGTCACATGCAAAGGCTTTTGTAATAGAAGGCTTCATGGTGCATGCATGGATGCACCTGGGGATCGGTACATGGAAAATCATTTTATGTGTGGTGATTGCCAGGGATTTGACATCACCCTAAAAAATATGTACGACATGCTCATAGGTTACATCGAAAAACTAAACGAAGAAAAAGATCATCTGATCTCGCGGCAGCAAACACAATCTTGTGCCAACGACGAAAGCTTCGTGGAAATGTCATGCAGTTTCGATGACAAGCTGCCAGGATTTCCGAAATCAACGTAAAAGTAAGTAGAAATCTTGAAATGTTTAGATCACAGATCATATCCATCAAAGAGGCTGTTTTATGCCAATCGTTGAAAAATAGTGAATGCTGCAAGAATTCTTCGTCTTTTCATAGCACCATCGTGAAAACTTTCGACAAATATGAAAAAAACTTCGAGAAATTGGCTTCATCTTTAAACAAAGCAAATCATCAAGAGGAAATGTCTCAGCTTTGAGCCAAACTCGATAAGGTTGAAGAGAAGTGCAACAACATAATGGAAGGGCAACAAAAAATTCAAAAAGATCAGCATGAAATTCATAAAGTACCATAGATTCCCTGTTCAATTGATACACAGCCCAGTAGTCCACCACCGCCAAGCCCAAAAAGCCAAAAATACATCTACAAACTTGGAACCTTCATCGTATTAAAAGACTTGCGAATTTAAATCATGAGCCGTATTTAAACCATGAGGCAAACATCTGCATTTTCTTTGTGAAAGAAAACCGAAAGATTTGTAATGAGGCCATAGTATGAAAAACGATTGAAGATACCCTTCTTATCAGTGGAAGCAAAGTTCAAGAGCTACTCTTCCGCAATCAGGGAAGACGTGGATTTAAGGTTTTTATTCCAATACGATATGCCTGGCTCTTCAAGGATTTCAAGAAGAAGAATGGCGTTTTTTCCTGGATTTGCATGATTTTTAAGGAATGGATTCATAAACTTGCGAGCCCTGGGTCCAAAGATAGCAGAAAAATAAATAGCTGTAAGAATGTATGTAAGAACTTACTCTCTACTACTAACATAGATCCCAAACCTCTATCGCCATTTTCTTCTAAACACTTGAATGACTGTAGCGCTTCGTTTGTTGACCCAAAACTACACCAATGATAGTGGTAGTGAACTGGAGGCAGTCTTAAACTCTGAGGCATCTTCTACACAAAAACTAGAAGCAACTTCCTGTTCAAACTCTAAATCTTCTTCTGTGGAGGGTACTTACAACAACTTCGTGCGGGGAGAAGGTTTAATGTCAATTTCATCTGGATCAATTTCACAGCCCATATCACTTGCGTCATCCAACGCCAACCCATCCTTTTTAGACCCGCTGTTGCCGCCTACAGTCAAGGTCACTATGGTCTCGACTTAGAGATAATAAAATTTATGAATCCGTTTGGCTTTACCTGTCGTATATGCACAAGGCATCACAAACAACTTGCATGGATGGTAAAATGAAAACTAAGAATCGCGATTCAAAGAGAAGGTCATCCAATCGATCTTGAGGCTCTCCGCCTTCTATATTTTTCCTACCGTAAAGAACTTGGTATCACCCTGAATCGGGCAAAAAGAGATCTTGAAACCTACGCATCTCACGTTAGTTCTAACCATATCTCGTCATTGCAAAGGGCAAGAGAATAGCACCATAAATTTTTGCGTCCCCAATAAACAGATAAATTTTAAATAGTTTTACCATAACTGTGGTGGTATGCGTAGTAAGTTGAACAATCTTTTTTTTGACGCGAAATCGTGCCATTTTAATATCCTTACCCTTTCCAAAACATGGTTGAATGGTTCTCATATTAACGAAGAGATCCTTGACAGTAACTAGAGTATATACAGAGATAATAGAGATCCTCATAGCACAGGGCAATCACAAAGAGGTGGTGTATTAATTACAGTACACAATTCCTTTATGAGCAAGTTTGCAACCTCCACGGAATTAGTTAAAATACTGCTGGAAAGATCTGACCTATCTATTAGCGTATTCTCTGTCCCCCTTAAAATCCAACGATACTGTCTACGACGACATTTGCCAAGTTATAGCTGGAATCACAGCAATTACAAATGAAGAAAATAAAATTATCATTACTGGTGATTTTCATCGGCCAAACTTAAAATTTGAGGTCGATGAAGAAGGCGGTCTCCTTCTTCGTATCAATCTACTAGATAGTAATGATTTCAGTCTCAGAAGCACCTTTTATAGTAACGATTCGTTGCAAGTAGCTCCTATACCTAACCAAAATGGCAGATGGTTAGACTTTATTTTTTCTAACGCGTACGACGAGGTATTGGTCAGTTCAACTGATGACAATGAGCATCTGTTTTCTGATTCAGTTCATCTCTCTGCTTTTATTGTTGAATTGTCCACTTCTGATACTTTTAATTCTATATTGTACAATTCCACTACTATATATGACTTCCGAAATGGCAACTATGACAAAATTAATAGTCTTTTATCCCGAGTGAATTGGAATGATATGCTGTCAACGTTAGATTTAGATACAGCTCTAGCCACCTTTTATACCATAATCTTTGACACCTGTCAGGCTAAGCCCGGTCTCACACACACACTCAACTACACGATGACTAATGACAGGCACGGCTGTGACCAACTAACTGCTGACCGCCGAAGACGTACCGGGCTGCTATATCGTTTGAGTATTTCAAAGATTATTCTTGTATAATCATTAACCTTACTAAAAATTTATATTCTCGCTAACACCGAATTACTTTCTTTTCTTTTCTATTATTTCACATCTTCGTGCATATTTAATGATCAAGACCTACTCTCATCCTGACATTTTAGAAGTGGGATCATTGTGCTCGAAAATTGTGAAATATCGTGTATCATAATACGTGACGTATATACAAGTAATGTCCGATATGGAAAATTTTCGCAATTTCTCCGTGAAGAAATTACGTCAAAAGTGCCGCGTATATGGAATGGCGTCATCGGAAAACAAGTTTGATCTTGTTCAACGCTTTGTCGATAACGCGAAATCCAACGTGAGTATAAGTGAGACGGACGAAACACTTATTGAGAGAGTTTGAGAGTTGGAGCGAATAGTAAGACAGGTGTTGGCAAGAAACTCGACAGTGGAAAAGGCACACGAAGCTGTGCATGTGCCTCATAGCACTTCTACTCCGATCATCCGTCCATCTCACAGCCAGCCATATTCAAGTGGTGGCTCTGCCATTGCATGTACACCGTATTACTTAGCCGTCTACGTATACGACGACTCCGACTGTGACATCACCGAAATACCACGATTCCGGCCTCTACACAAGTGAAATGTGCCGCCGCTCCTCTCAGTTTTTAGTACCATCACCATCATTAGAATATTCGAGTCCGCCAAATACAGGAACATATATCGCTGGTGTTCAAAACGTGATTGAAGTGTTGCCGGACTTTAACCTTTTCGTGGAGTGGTCATTGAAATCGGAACAATTCGTTCATCGCGTATCGCAGCTTAAAAACGCGTACGGTTGGAGAGAAAAGGTTGTATTGTTGGTGCTGTACTCTAAATTAAAATGGCCCACGAAAACGTGGATAGACAGTTCACCTATTTCTAATTCGTGGCCCGAATTCATGTTGAAATTTTTGACGGATTTTTACTCAACCGTACGTGTATTGTCATGAGCTGTTGGCGGCGATCCGACAGTACACTAATTATAGTGAATTGGAACATGTCATATCGAGAAAGGCACGACATACTGATTCTCGTTTCGTAAATATGAAAATTGAAATGTCGTCTCCGGCGATGAAGAAACATGAAAAAAAACGGAAAACCGCTTTGTTTTAATTGTTTCAATCCTGGACATATTTCCATTCGCTATCCGCTTCCGCAACGTCAGGAGCAATGCGCGGTTTGCCTCCGTACTAATCATAAAACGAGTGAATGTCCGGAACGATCAGATAAACAACCGCTGCTAAATACGAAAACGTTTGAAATCCAAACTAAGGCCTCCGAGTGTGAACCATCTGAAATAATTAAAGTCGTTAAAATTAATGGATACGAAGTTTCTTCATTTGTAGACTCTGGTAGAGTCATTCGCACTGAAAATTAGAAGTGTTGACTCGTGTGAAGTATCGATAAATGGATTCGCCAGAGGTAACTACCGATGCAAAAATAAAATTAATATCGAAATCAATGGCAAATTGTACGAAGTTGGTGCTCTTGTGATTTGCGATCGCCGCCTGGAACACAACATTTTATTGGGACGTGATGTTCTGTGCCGCTAAGGAAATTGTTTGGTGATTCGTGGAGAAAAATGTTGGATTGAGAACGAGAACAATCTAAACGTGGGCACATCATTAACGAACGACGAACGTCATAAATTTGAGCATGTTTTGACGAAATTTCGATCAAGATTTGCAACGAATATTTATGAATTGCGGAAATGTTCTAATTATCAATTGATCATCTCGCTTAAAACCGACCAACCCGTTGCATTAAAACCCTACCAGCTTCCGTATGCAAAAAGACAGATTGTCGACAAATTGATCGCCCAGCTTTTGGATGCGAATATTATACTGCTATCCGATTCTGCATACTCCTCCCCTATCGTTTTGATCGACAAGAAAAATGGAGAGAGCCGTTTGAGGATGGGATACCATCAAATAGAAATGGCTGAGGAATCAAAACAATACACCGCATTCGTGACGCATAATGGGCATTATGAATATAACAGAATGCCTTTTGGGCTCGTTCCAAAATCTTGTAAATAAAATTGTTTCTCGAATGAACTCTGGAGAAGCATTAGCATATCTAGACGACATAATTCTACCGAGCAAGGATGTGGATGGTGGTTTAAATTCACTTGGAAAATTTCTTGAACTCTTGGAGACCTACGGACTAACGCTGCGACTAGATAAATGCGAATTTCTGACCGAGAAAATAGATTATCTGGGACATGTTGTGAACTAAGACGGAATTTGACCTGCTGCTAGTACGAATTTCAAACCACCAACCAACATCACCGAAGTGAGGAGATTCTTAGGTCTCACCGGGTTTTTTCGAAAGTTTGTGGAGGATTATTCGTTAATAGTGAAACCACTGATGCAGTCGTTGCGACAATCGGACGATGCCAGCAAATCGTTTGTATGGGGCGACGAGCAGCGAAATTCGTTCGAACAACTTAAGAATATCTTGTGTAACGAGCCGGTGTTAACATTGTTTGAAATTAATGCCCAACACGAAATTCATACGGATGCCAGCACGATTTGTGTACTCTTGCAATCAAGCCATGATAAAGGCTAGAAGGCTGTCTTTCACTATAGCCGCCACTGTTCAGCAGCGGAAAGCGTTTATCATAGTTACGAGCTTGAAGTGCTCGCCGTCGTTGAGACATTGGATCGATTCCGAGTTTATATTTTGGGAAAGCGCGTCCAAGTTGTAACGGATTGTTCCGCCGTTGCTCAGGTGACAACGAAAACCGAATTAAAACCAAGAATTGCCAGGTGGATGCTTCGATTAATGGAATACGATCTCAAAATTGTACACCGACCGGGAAAACGACTTGCTCATGTCGACGCTTTCAGTCGTGCTCCTGATTTAGCACCCCTTGAGCCTACAGTCGCTGGGTTAGTTTTCGCCGTTTTAGCTGGTAGTGATGACTGGATATATACAATGCAGATGAAGGATGACCAACTTCGACACATTATAGCCATTCTTAAGAATGAAGAAGAAGACGTGCAATGAAACAAATAAAAAACAATTTCGAACTTAACCAACACCGACTGTTTCGGAGAACTGATCGCGAACTCAAATTAGTAGAACCTAAATCGATTAGATTTCACGTAGTGCAGAACTATCACGACAATTGTGGTCATTTCAGTGTCGAAAAGACTAAAGAACGCCTCAAACAATATAATTCGTTTCCGAAAATGCGAAAGTTTGTGAAAGACTATATCGCTGCGTGCGTGAACTGTTCTTATTATAAGTCGCGTTCAGGAAAACCAGAAGGACGTTTATATTGTGATGAAATGCCGCCTTTACCGTTCCGACAATTGCATATTAACCATTTGGGCCCTTTCAAACGTAGTAAAAAGGGGAACGTTTACATTCTGGCAATACCCGACGCCTTTACTAAATATATAGTGGTGAAAGCCATGCGTAATACCTCGACACAGCCTGTCTTAAATGCATTAGCGGAATTGACAAGTTATTTTGGTTTACCGCAGATTATAGTATTCGATCAAGGTACCGCGTTTACCTCCCGAAAATTTGCTTCGTTTTGCAATTCGCATAATATTAAACATAATACGGTTGTGGTCTGAACTCCGCAAGCTAATGATCAGGAGGAGTGGGCAAATCAGACTACTCCATCGTATTTGGCTACCACCGTTGAAGATGAGAATAATTGGGACGAACTCTTACCATCACTTCAGTTGGCTGTAAACTCACAAAAAAACTCTACAGCGGGTTTTAGTCCGAACGAAATCATCTTTGATTTTAAATTAAGAGATGTAACAAGCAACCTACTTATCTCATTTCTGCAAGATGTCGTGATATCGACAACCAAAAACAATGAAATTGATATTCGAACCAAGCGCAATCAAGCCTTGGCCTTGCTAAAGAACGTCTACAATGGAAGAGTCAATTCGGTCGCAAACAAGCACCACCGAAGAAATACGTAGTTGACGACTTGGTAATCATCGTAAATGATTTTCCATCTACCAGACACAGGCGTAAACTGGAGCCGAAGTTTAAAGGACCCTAAAACATTTCTCGAGTCTTGGATAAGGATCGCTATGTAATCGAAAATATCAAAGGCTTACAAATATCCACCCGACCTTTCTGTTCTGTCTTCACGTCCAAAAAGATCCGAGCCTGGTGTGCCACTCCTTCCGAAGTTGAAAATACTCATGACGAAGATGACTGAGTGATCGAAGACGATCACGATGCAGGATTGGCCGAGCTGTCAGGCTAAGCCCGGTCTCACACACACACTCAACTACACGATGACTAGTGAGAGGCACGGCAGTGACCAACAAACCGTGGACCGCTGAAGACGTACCATGTCGCTATATCGTTTGAGTATTTCAAAGATTATTCTCGTATAATCATTAACCTTAATAAACATTTATATTCTCGGGAAGACCGAATTACTTTCATTTCTATTATTTAGTATCTTCGTGCATATTTAATGATCAAGACCTACAGGTACTCTCATCCTGACACACCGTTGAATCATTCATACCTAAAATAAAAAAAAAGACAAAATTTCAGAACCATGGCTAGGGGGCGATCTCAGGCATTTACGTAACCAAGGAAATAAACTCTACAAGCTCCTGAAAAGGAGAAATGATGCCGGCGATGAGATTAAGACTAAATATAACGATCTTGTTCTAGAATTCAAACATAAATCCCAAGATGCATATCAATCGTATGATAACGTTGTAGCGGAGGACACTATTTCTAATCCTAAAAAGTTATTGGACTTTGTAAACCCTTCGATAATGACACACAAAGACTCGATGTCATCTCGTACAGAACAGATTTGTGAGTTTTTTGCAGATCATTTTCTGCATGTTCACTCCAATCTTGCTACTTCATCAGACCTAGAGCCACCGGAAATCGCGTAAAGAATCCTTATAGAAAGCGTTTGGATTTCTGAAGATGAAATTCTCCAAGCTATTGAGGATCTTGACTTGAATAAAGAATCTGGCCTAGATCTGATTCCACCCTGTTTTTTGGCTCTCTGCAAAAGTTAACTGATTAGACCCCTCTTCATTATTTTTAATAAGTCACTATCTTGTGGTTTCTTTCCTATACTTTGGAAGCCATCCTTTATAATACCAATACATAAAAAAGATGAAATGCAGCTTGTGGGGTATTGCCATCTTGCCTGCTATGCCAAAACTGTTTGAGAAAATTATATGTAGTAACATTTCTCTCCTTATTGAAACATTTTTCAATGAAGAGCAACATGGTGTTACCCTTACACTTCAAGGGTTGTCGCGCTTGTCCAGCCTTGCGGGCCCGGTTCGCTCCGTTGGAGACGGCGCAGTCGCCAACTCGCTGTCCCTAGGCTGGAAGGATTTAAAAATAAGATCGTCTGCGAGTAAACGATCCGACAGCGCACGCACGAGAGCTGAGCACTAGAACAAAGGAAAAAAAAACGTTTCGCCTCCTCTAACCACACTTGATCCTAAACCTCCCCTAACTTACCCTTTTTATCCACACCACGACCTCCTGAAAGAAAAATGGTAGTCTGAAAGGGGGAAAAGAAAATCTCACCACTTGAACGTCGCGCACAATCCAGGTTTTTCCTTTAACAATAACAAGAATATTTCCGGTGATATTTAAAACAATATATTCTCACAAATGGAATCTATTAAATAAATGGAAGAACAAAAATCATTAAAAGGCACCTTTTCCTAGTTTCCGCTAATCTATCCCTAACCTGGGGCTCCAGCAAACGATCGTCCGTGGTTACTTGCGCCAACCTCGGGAGCCGGATTCTCGTCCTGACGAACTTCTCGCCAACCGAAATTGTATTCCTGTGGGACAGGTGTTGTACCGCGGTATGATGAGCGCCGTGATAATGATGATGATATTGATTCCAGACTTCTTCACCTTTTTTGCGCTTCCAAATTTTATCCCTCGATCCTTCCTCGTTCGTTCAAATCCCAAAAAAGAGGACCTCCGTTATCCCTCAGCCCTTTAAATTGGCTCGCCTTAACGGACGCCCGCTACATTTGAGGTGGTTGTCCTCCCATTCGCACGATGGTCTTTCATTGTTCTTTGGCGCTGTTCGTAGCGCGGCCACCAACCATCTTAACTACCTCAGCTCCGCACCCATGGTCGTTGTCCGCGAGTTCGTCGAAATCTGCATTATCCATCAGTTCGGATCAGCTGAGCAGTTTCAATATGTGGGTCACTAGAACATTGCAGAATGACATCGCAGAATGACATTTCGTGTTAGCAGCGGAAAGTTAATACAAAGCGAATTCTATTAGTCCAGATCGATTAGCTTACGCCCTTTGAGTTGTGTTTCCATCCTGAAAACGTTTAATTGTCGCTAGAATTGCACGCCCTGCATTCAATCGCTTGTTATGACAACAGTGTAAGTGAATAGTTCGCAAGTCAGTGTTCAGATTTGTCTTTAAAGAAAATGTGAAATGAATTGTGAAATAGTGTCCCCGAAAGAAATGTTTGTCCACTTCCTTTCGCCGCGTCATTACTAATATGTTGCGAGTGTTTGGTTTGCACGTCACGAAAATGTTGCATGTCTAGATTTGGTGAAATAATTTAGAAATTTCCGGATGTCGGCCGACTTGAGCACAGTACAGGTGTTTTGTGTACTTGGTCGTGGTGCCTGTATTTTGTCGTGAATATTGACAAGCTCGGAAGTCGCCACGTTTTGGTGTCGCATCGGAGACACAGTCAGGGAAGTGAAAATTGGAGCCGGCAATTGTCTTGAGGTAAGATTATGCATTCGTCCATGACCGCGATTACCACGCATGTTGTTGTTACTGTTTGCGCGATTCATCCAGCCACGGTTTTGATTGTTATTTTGCATTTAATTTCGATTTGATTTTTACTGTCTTGATGCTGGTTGTGTTGATCCATTCCTTTACCTGATGCGGTGACCAGGAGTGGGCCCCTTAAACGCCTTCCGAGTCGGTGATAGCCTTTGTGGAGTGCTTGTGTTAGATGCGTTTCCATAGGCAACCCTTGTTGGGAAGAGTGATGGTTGACCGGCCCCTTTCTGATGTCGTTCGTCATCCATTGCTGCCGTTTGCTTCATAGCTAAGCTAAACGCCCTACTCCAGCTCGACTGATAAGTTAACATTTCTTTGATATACAACAATACCATTTTTTTTGTATTAAAGTTAAACAAAGTATTTGTGTTAAAGTTAAACAAAAATACAATGGATCAACTTGTCACTATCTTGCCTCGACGCTCAAACGGGGTTGGGGTATGTTAATGGCATGCATCCTGATCTCCTTAGTGGTCGTGGTGTAGACTCCGGGTGGAAGCTGGTCATCCGTAACAATGGCTTTCGTCTAAAACAGATCAACTACCACTAATCAATCACTTTGACGTCAGATATTCTTAGTGGAATCGGCCAAGGAAATCCGATTGATACCATATATACAAATTTCAGCAAAGCATTTAATAGAGTGAACCATAGAATTCTGTTAAGCAAACTCCATAGCTTCAACATATCCGGTTCGTTACTCAATTGGATTCAGTCTTACTGAAAAAAACCGCACACAATTTGTCAAGTTTCAAGGTCAGTTGTCACGTGAGATCAATGTCACCTCTGGGGTTCCTCGGGGCAGTCATTTCGGTCCACTTCTATTCAATATTTTCATCTCAGATCTTTCAAAAGCGCTGTTTGATATTCCGCACCTTTTTTATTCCGACGACCTCAAACTGTATCACAAAATATAATCTTTAACTGATGTATCTTTTCTCTAGTCCAAATAAACCACCCTCCAACAATGGTCCGATGTGAATCATCTTGAACTTAATTTGGAAAAATTTCTCGTAATAAGCTTTTCAAGAAAAAAGAATGTCATCATACACAATTATGAAAATAATAACACACAAATGAGAAGAGTTGAAAGAGTTGTAGACCTTGGCGTAGTCTTAGATTCCAAGCTCAGATGCAACCTTCACTATGATGAAGTACTGTGTTAAGCTAACAAGCTGCTAGGTTTTATTAAATGGAGAGCGAAAGAATTTATGAATATTTGGGCAACAAAATCATTGTTCACCTCGCTAGTCCGTCCTATTCTCGAATACGACTACATAGTCTGGGACCCTATATACGAAATCTATAGCCGCAGACTTGAGTCTGCACAAAAATAATTTTTACTTTTTGCCTTAAGATCTCTGTACCAACCAACTTCTTTTCATAATCTAGGGGAAGGTGGTTTGAGATGGCATAAATTTTGAAAGGATTCATTATTTGGAAACAGGTGAATGTTTTAAAATAAATAGCAATTCAATATCAAATAATAGTTTATTATTAACAAATAAGCAGTCAATAAGTTCAACAGAAAATACGATTTCTTCGAAAAATAATCAAAAATTAAATTCAGTCAAAAATCCATCTCACCCAACCCCTAAAGGTAAGATGGCATATAGCTAACAATATTAGCAAAAACCACTTAGAGGGGGGAAAGTAAGCAAATCGTGTCATTTACGATAGTTACATGCGGGTTTACTTGCAAATAACAAATAACATGTTTAGCCGTTTTTGGTAGTCCTATGCATTCGGCGTGGCACCACTTAAGGCAAACTTGGCATTGTAGCCACCACTCCCTCGAGTGTGAATGACTCCAAGGCCCTATGCAGTAAATGCAACATGGGTCTTCATCTTCCGAAACAACAGGTTCTTTCTCGTCACTAGAATCTACCAATATGACTCTTTTTTTAACTTTTCGAGCGGAGTTCCTCAAATTTGTTGCTTCTTTTTCAGCAACTATAGCTTTCAATTGTGCTATATCTGGAGATGCATTCAACATTCCAAATTTACCCTTTTTACGGATTATTCGCTTTGTGTGTGAAGATTTTGGCAGCGGAGAAATATCTGCTATGGTTGGACTTCGCTGGGTTTGGTCATTGCCCTGAGAGATTACAGGCACTGAAGGTCCTGCCTCCAAAATATCTGTTGACTGGAAAAATACAGGTTCTGAAAGCGCCAGTTCAGCTTGCTCGTTTGACTGAGAGCTTAGATCTTGGTCGTTTGACGTGAAATTCTGCGCATCACTATTGTCACCCGGTGTTATCGTGACAGAGTTCACAGATTCTGTATGTTCGGACTCAGCTTGATAGTTTAACTGAGATTACTGTACATCACCACGGTCATCTGTTACTACAGGGGCAGATGAATCTGCAAGGTCATTGTCCGTAATATCTGCAGGGGCCTACATCCACTCAGGGAAAATGCTTTCATTTAAAGGAAAAATACCACTCGCAACGAAACCATTTTGACCATTGCTTACTGTGGCCACTCGAAGATAAGCCAGCTTGAATAGCTCAGCCACTTGTAACTGTGTGACGGTTCTTCCTGGATGATTCCTTAACCACTTATGCAATTCTTGATTATAAAATATATTAAGTGGGCCAAAGAAACTTACATCTAGTGGCTGCATTTTATGCGTGCAGTGAGGTGGAAAGCAAAACAGGATGATGTTATTTTCTTTGGCATAAGTTAATACATCCAAATTTTTATGACTGGAGTGTCAATCAAGAAGCAACAGAACCTTAGATTCTTTTGACAGATTAACGTATTTAACAAAATGCTGCATCCCCTTAAGAAACACTTCTCCGTTCATCCATCCTTTTTCTTGGGCAAAACCAACAGCGCCAGTTGGAGCATGATCCATTAATTCTGCTTTCATATTTTTCCTTGGAAATATGAAGGCAAGAGGTATGAAACTTCCAAGAGCATTAACGCAGCAAACTGTTGTAAAGTGTTGTCCTCATTCAGCACTCGTTAGAACACCTACTTGTTTTCTGCCTTTTGTTGCAAAAACCTTTGGGTTTTGCGATGGTACTGTGCTGAATCCGGATTCGTCAACATTCCAAATTTGATGGGGTTCGATGTTATATTCCTTGATGACATCAACTAACAACTTAAAAAAAGTTTCCACTTGGACTTTGTTGAAGCCCGGCGCTCTGGCTGCCTATGTAGCTTCAGGTATTTGAAGTGATATAGAGGGATTCCGTTTCCTAAAACCTCTCAACCAGTCTAGACCTGTCATTTCATTCTCCTGAGAAAATCTATGAGGAATTTTTTTAACAACCGCTCTTTGATATGCCAGTCTTCTCAAATCGGTTGTAGTCATTCCAAAAAATCGCACCTCCAGTTCTTGAATGTCGCTTTGTGACCACCTAAATATCCTTTTGAGGAATTACCCGTCTCTGCTCGGCGTCGGAGTGTAGTAGCTGGAACATTGTATGTTTTTGCCGCCATCTGCCATCCCATTCTTTTATCACGAACCGCTGCAATGGCATCTCTCCTATTCGTTTCGTCCCAAGCCTGCCTTCCAGATATTCTGATATATGGTGCCATTCTAAAATAAAAAAGGGCACATTTTCAAATACTTTCGTCGCTGATGTAGAAAACAAAATAGTATGAGTAACTTCATAATTTACAAAACAATTATTAAAAGTGTTGTTAACATTGGCTATGGGATGAGATGGCATACCCATGTGTCATCTTATCCGGTGGTTACAGAATCAAGAAAAAACATCGTACTTCTATTATATTAAAAGTTACATATTTCTTATTGACCGGATATCGTCTCGTGAAACACTCACAATTTCGATTACTTTTGAACGAACTAAAAATTTCCGCGAGGCCAATTTTATGATAACAGCTGTGGTGTTCACTGTAATCACTCTGATGCACTAGCAACGAACTTGCTAGAACATGTATGCGTCTGGCATCTCCGCACTCTAGTGACTGCTCCACTGGACTGCAAATAGCGAACATATGATGACTGTGCCATCTCAACCACTATGCCATCTCAGACCACATTCCCCTACCATCTTAGTAGGATCGACTTCGAATATTAAACCTGACATCACTCGCTTCCAGAAGAGTCGTTTTGTCTGCATGTCTACCTTTCGACGTCTTAAGGTGTAATATTCAAGTTCCGTTTCTGTCAGACAAGATTCACTTTCACGATTCTGTTAGAATCACTAGGCACATTCCCATGTTAACCACAAGTACGCAATACACCAATTATGCAGACAATGAGCCGGTTAACAGATGCTGTCAAATCTTCAATGAGTTTAGCGAGCATTATCCCCAACCACTTCCAAGTTCTGTTTTTAGTCCAAAATATTACAAATCTTCAATTCCTCGACAACGTAGACAATATTTTTGTGTGCTTTGTATTTTTGTTTTTAATTCAATTTGCTATGTATTTTTGTCTTTAATTGAATTTATTATGTATTTAATTTTGAATTGTGCCTTGTTTGGCGAATAAATAAATATAGAATACATATCAGATCATGATCCTAGTTCATGCCAGTGTACGTAGAGTATATTGGAATTGTAACAACCCTAAGAATGTTTCAAGTAAATTTAACGAATTGCCATGGGATTACAGATAATACCGGAATACGCAAGTATTTCTAAAGAAAATACTATGATTAAAAATATTAATACTGGATGAAATTTCATATTGGAAGAAGCAGAATATTGGAAAATATTTGTTGCAATGAGAAATTCTACCTTTCAAAATTTAGGGTGTACTTGTGGGTTGTCGGTATGGGAATTTGCTGTTTAAACTCATGTCCATCCAATTACTGCTTGCTAGTACAATTCTTCATTTATTCGATTTAATTGTATGTTGTTATTGGATACTTCCTAAACTATTTCACAAACATCCGTAACAAACAATTATTCTACACAAATACCATCCTAAACTATTCTTACTATCGATATCAGTTCAGGACTGGCTTCTCCACAGAAACTTTACTTACTGTTTCTAAATAAACCGACTCTTTTACCTATATCTCGTTCGTTCTCGGAGAACTCAAAGAATTTGCTCACAGTGCGGGAGATTCTGTGGCCAACAACATCTTGGGAAAATAAGTTTTACTTTTATTCGACTACTTGGTGAAAGTTTCAAGTATCACGGAACAAAAGTTTATCGTATTCTTTCAGCACTTGGGCATTGTGTGAAGTCAGAATTGGTGTTGCTTCGGTGGCCAATATGCTGATGGAATTATTAGATAGCAGGATGTCGGGAAGATGTTTCGATTTCTTGCAAACTCAGTTGGGGTTTTAAAAGACAATTGGTTCAAATAAATTTTACCAAGAATATACTCTGACTGGTTTATGTAGAATTTTTGAAAAAGGAATGCTCAATTGAATTGTTCATCCGAAGAATTGCCTTAAAATGGTTCTAAAGAATAGTATTTTCAGTTTAAGATAAATTGGTTACTTGGTATTGTTGACATCAGTCTGCAATTATTAGTAAGATGTATAGTTTTAGACATAGTAAATAGTAGTAGCAACGAAATCAAACCTATCAAAGCTCAAAGGTAGGGCCCGAAAAAATAAGCATTCCAACAAATCCTTTTTTTCAAAAGGATGAACGAAATACTCTCTCAAGAGACGATAATATTTCTCTCTTATCTTCCTCCTTTTAGGACTTTGTAAAATAAATTTTGAAATGCCAATCTGTTTAAATTGTGAAAAGCTTATAAATGGTGGTCTAAGCAGTAGTTGAAAAAAATCACCAAATTCAAAGTGAAGTCTTGCCATGTAAGGATAAGGTTCCTTTGTCGATGTCAACGTGCTCATGGAAAGCGAATCGAGATGAGATTCAACAAACCCCACTCCATAGTAGATGCTTTGGCCGATATAATGACAAGTTGATACAACAATAAGCTTGTTGTAGCTTGCCTGATTCGTGTGGAGAAAGCCTTTGGCTCTGTATGAACCAATAGGTTCCTTTACCAAATGATAAATTTTGGCATTCGGGCTCATATTGTGGTAATTACAGCAAGTTTCATGAGGGAACGAATTGCGTTTGCCGGGCTGATGAAACTAGGTCAGACCTACTTCATATCGACTTGGGAGTCCCACAGCTTTCTTTATTATTATGTCCACACTGGGAGTTGTACTAACGATGTCAAAAACGACAATGAATACAATGACAGTAAAGACGGATAAAAAACGGAGATTAACAGACAGTCTTGTCCAGGCTAAGGTTCCTATGGCGTTCGGGTGCAGCAAAAAATGATGCGAACGCCAGAATGTCCTAAAAGAGTGGGAAGCTCTACAGGGCGTGCCAGATGTTTGAGCGGAGGGGAGTGCAAAGAACATCGAGAATTCGACGGTTACTGTTGCAATCGTTACCAAAGTGACCAAAGCATGGGTTTTAAATCTCGAAATAATAATGAATCATTCTGAAGTCCACAAGGTGATCACGACAGGAAGTGAGCAGACAAATAATACGCCATTGTCGATTTCACCACCATCACCGAAAATGTGGCGAAAGTACTGTACTCGCAAACGGAACCCGATAATCTCTCCAAAGAAAAGAGATCGCAAAGTGCAATTGCCGCCCAGCGACATGAAGAAGAAAGGCTAATCCGAAACGCGGGAGATGTTCTAAAAAGAACAAAATGTGCATGCGACTCACCAAAAATAAGTGGAGGTACAAAAAATGGGCTCCTTGAATGAGAGGAGCTCCAAGATTGCAGAGAGAATTATCAGAGGAGCAGGTCAAAGGCCAAAGAGGACCAGAAAGCTGAGGTAGAGGCTGAAAAAGTGCTCAAAGTTAAGCCTAAAGAGCACGCGCAGATAGCTCTACCATCAAACATCAATAAAAGAATGGTGTCTAGCCTTATCAAAGGAGATCGGGATAAAAGAAGGAAGGAAGGAAGAGGCACTCGATGGTTGTGAAAAAGTAAATTAGGGGTTTTAGAAAGTGCTGATCAAAGGAGCGAAGAAAACTGCTAGGAAACTTTTTTGAAAGGTGCCAAAAAATAAAGTTCGCACGAATGTTCAACAAAAAAAAAAGACCTGATGCAAAACAGGAGACAAAAAGCCCCGACCAAGATTCTGTCAACATTCACTGCTCATAAACCCCATAATGAGCGATCCTATGGAGAACTGCTGCGGGATATTAGGGAAAATGTAAGACCGAAAGAAACCAACAATGCTATGAAAGCAGTATGGCTAATGCGGTCGGGCCACATACTGGTCGAACCTAGAGCAGAGACTGACAATAAAGAAGCATTCTGCGGCGCATCTGAGAAAATCCTCGGCAGAAGCACAAATATAGCTTCACTTGAGCCAGTGGCAACGATTGAAATAAGAGACATTGACTGCATCACGAACCTAGCCGAGGTATATGAGGCCATCAAAAGGGAGTTTCCTAGCGTGGGCAGGATCAATGTAAGGCTGACACCAAAGAATCATAAGAGTCAACGCCTGACCATCATTGACTTGACAAAAAAAGGCGCCTAACAATTTCTGAACAAGGGCAAAGTGAGAATAGAATGGGTTGTCTATAGTATACGGCAAAGAGCAGTGCCTCTTCATTATTTCAAATGCCTTGACTATGGTCACACCACAGCATGCAAAGGACCCTATAGGAGTTCCTTTTGTTACAAATGCGGTGAAATGGGACATAAAAGAAAAGTGTGTACTGTATCCTTTGCATAGATGCTTATCTAAGATTGGATCTTGGGCACGTCTTGGGATCAGGCAAGTTTCGGGCTTAACAGGAAGCTCTAGCCAAGGCAAAATCAGAATCTCAGTAACCCGTATCCTGCAGATAAGCCTACACCACAGCTCAACCGCCCAAAAACTGCTGAAGAAGTTTACGTGAGAAATGAAATCCGATTTTCTGCTGCCAAGTGGGCAACACTATGATAAAAGTTCTGCATCATATATCCTGATGAATCTGGAATTGCCGCCATCTGGGCTCGAAACAGTGATTTCCAGGCAGAGAGTTGTGGATGGGGGATGGTATTCTTTACTATGTTCCTAATGTCGAACGAGCTGCTGTCATCTTTCCAAGCCAAGCTTAATACTTTGAAGAGTACTGTCTTGGACGCAGATAGCAAAGTGCTTATCGGGGGAGACTTCAACGCTAATGCAATCGAATAAGGCATGCCTCAAATTAATCCACTGGGCAAACGAAATCTAAAAATTATGGCCAGGGTTGTGCTTGTCGTACTAAACAACGAAAATACGTTAAATTTCTACCGTATTGGCTGCAACAGAACCATACGGGATGTGACATTTGCCTCGGAGTCCTTAGTGCAGAGGATGCACATTTGGAGAGTATGAGAGGACTACTCAGCCAGTGACCATCCGCGCATTCTGCTTGAAAATAGTGCTATTGTCTCTCGACGTCCATGCTCTCAACATTCTACAATTGGGTGAAACATGGAAAGGATGGACCTCGAGAGGCTCATCGAGGTACTCACAGCAAGTGTGCCGTTGCAAGGGACAGAAGAACTGGCAGCTCTAGACGTTATGAGCCCAACTATGAGTATCATAATGAATGCTTTCAACGCTTCAATGCCCCGTCAACAACCCCGGCATGGCAAGCCCCCAGTGTACTGGTGGCCTACTTAAAAACGCTGTAAAGCAATGGAAGTGTCACAAGCTTTGGCGTGAGGCTCAGTGGGCGCGGAATCGTAACAATGCATTTCAGCATATAAATTGGCCAGGAAATTCCTTCGGAAACCAATTAACAACAGCAAGGCTCGGTGCTGGCAAGATCTAATGGAAAATGTCAACAAGGATCGGTGAGGCTTTGACTATAAGCTTGTTATGTGGAAGCTTGGTGCCCTACGGACGCTTTGCACGCATGAAGCGGTATAAATGGTGAGATGGTGTGGATATGTTCCCCTCCTATCCCGTCCATGTTAATGCTGCGCACTCTTCAGACAGTTGAAACTAGAAGATGCAGTCCTATCATTTAAAGCAAGGAAGAATCCAGGCTCAGATGGTATTTCAGCTGTGGTGGTACAACTTGTCTACCACCACAGTCCTAACTTGCTTCTCGGCGCATTCAACACATGCTTACGGGACGAGGTTTTCTCGGTACGATAAATAATGGCGAGGCTCTTGTTGATCAGTAAAGGGAAGGGCAATCCTAGATCACCATCTGCTTCCACCCACTATACATGCTAGATATGGCTGGTAAGGTGCTAGAGAAACTTGTCAAAGGAAGACACACTGACTTGATACATGCTGCTGGGGAGTTGTCTTATTGGTAGTATGGCTTTGGAATAGGCCGTTACGCCATTGTTGCGATTTCAGAGGTAATGAACGTGCTATGTATGGTAGAGGCATAAAGCTGCGTTAAAAGACAGATCGTTCTGTTGATGACACTTGACGTTAAGAACGCCTTCAACTCCGCTAGACGAGTGGATATTCTAGACACGCTGGAAGTCCCTTTTTAAGTTCCAAAATATCTGTTGCGGCTTCTGAGGAACTAACTGAAGGACTGAAGCCCACTTGATGACATGACACAGGGCCAACCAAGGATGGAAGTTACATCGGGTGTTACCTAGGGATCTATTCTTGGTACAGACCTGTGGACGTATCCGACAGACCTGTGGACGTATCTGACGACAGGAGATGCGAGATGAGCCGCGCTTGATTGGCTTTGCGGACGATGTTGTGGCTCTAATCACTGGTTGCGCTTGTTCAACGGTGCATAAGCGCAACTTAGGCTAGATATATTAATGCACTAAGTTAGAGACTGGATGGATTCAGTCAAGCACTTAGGAAAACCGAAGTGATCACCTTGACAAAGAAAGGGAATCCCAAGAGTAAGGATGATCAGTATTGGAGGCACACTAATCGAATCTCTGAGCAAATCAGGGTAACGGCTGAGAAGGCTGCTTCGGGAATATTGGCTCTGAGTCGACTTACGGCCAACGTAGGGGGACCCATCCCATCAAGAAGATGCCTCTTGATGAGTGCTATAGGCTCAGTGCTATTGTACGGAGCAGAAGCATGGGTTGACGCTCTCAGCAAGGAGCTATACCGAAAACGTTTGGCACAGGTACAGAGAAGAGGAGCACTGAGAATTGCATCTTCGTATCCAACAGTCGTTAATTTGGTAGTGAGGGTCATTCCAGGCTCGATACCTGCTACCCTTCTTTCTATAGAGTGACGCGCTATTCACCTGCGTCAAAGTAAGGACGCAAGAGAGATGGTTGTACGCAAGGAGACGCAGCACTCACGCGACGATTGGCAGCAGTCTTGGGTGAATCACACTAATGGAAGGTGGACTGCATGCCTCATTTCGAATGTGAGACTGTGGTTTAATTGAAGGCGTGGTGAGACTGACTTCTATCTGACTCAGCTTTTGAGCGGGTGTGGATGTTTTCAGTCTTACCTGCACAAGATTGGTAAGCCCCCCGATCGTTGGTTTTGCCTAGCAGAGGAAGACGATGCCTGCCACACAATTTTTGCGCGCGAAAAATGAGACAGACTGCAACAAGTTCTCTACAGGGAGACGGGAGAACTCACCTCGGACAGTATAGTTGCGGTGCGGCTTGAATTGGTTGACAAATGGAACCATCTGAGAAAAACGATTGAAAGTGTTGAACGAGGAGAAAAGAGTGAATTTGTGCTGAGGAAAGGTGTTTTATATAGTGAATATGATGGAAATGATTTACAAGTGGCTCCAAGGTCAATGCGGTTAGACAATATAAAACAGGTACATGAAAAGGGGCATTTCGCTGTGAAAAACAAAACTAAATACATTTTAGAACAAGAGTTTTGATTTGGAAAATTCAAAAGTTTATGAAAAATTATGTTCAGTGTCTATTAGCTGAAAGAAAGGCAGGGAAAACAGATGGGTTTTTAAATCACATATCATGAAAATCACATTAATCATTTGGGGCCAATGCCTTTTAAGAAGAAAAGCTATAACCACTTATTTGTGGTGATTGATGCGTTTACAAAATATACGTGGCTCTATTCTACGAAGTCGACAACAACTCATGAATCGTTTAAATAAACAAGCTGTTACTTTTGGTACTCCGATTCAAATAATATCTGACAGAGGAACGGCGTTCACATCTAACGTTTTCAAAAATACTGTGACGAACAAAAAATTAAACAGGTGCTCATAATAACGGGTGTGCCACAAGGCAATGGAGAAGTGGAGAGTGTCAGTAGAGTTGTTATCTCTATCCTGACAAAATTATCAATGCCAAAGCAGCTGAATGGCATAAGCACATTGATGTTTTTCAACAATCCCTAAATTATTCGTATCATAGAAGCATAGGGAAGATTCCACTCGAACTTTTAGTTGGAGTTTGTCTGAAAGTAAAAGATGATATTCACCTCAGAGAAATTATTAATGAAGGACTCATCAAATCATTTATTGGGCAGTCTGATGAGCTGCGAGAAGAAGCTAAAATTAACATACATAGATACAATACAAAAAGAAAATGAAAGATTTATAAACGTGTCGATAAAGCTCTTAAAGAAGTGAAAAGTATACTGGACAATATGCCAAATCTAGAAACCCTGCCCTTCCTAGGATACGGGTTCAGCCTAAGACCCACAAGGAGGGCAACTAATCCAGAGAAATAATAGCAGATGGCCACTCTCCAACCTATAAGCTAGCAAAGTGGATAGTAGCGGAAAGCAAGAAATTAGGTGACATATATGGAAAAAGGTCCGTTAAAAAATTCCTTAGATCTTATTGAAAAAATCAAAGACATGGAGTTAAATGATTCAGAGTCACTTGTATCATTTGACGTGGTTGTACTTTTTCCGAACACTCCAGTCAAGCAGGCAATATGAGGAATGGCTGAAAAAATTCAACGCAACTCCAAATCGGGGGAAAAAAGTGAGACAACTTGTTAATCTCGCCTCGCTCTGTATGAGCGAAAATTATTGTACATTTCGAGGTAAATACTATAAAACCACGAAGAGTGTAGCTATGGGAAACCCGCTATTGCCTATGCTCACCGAAATTTTTATGAATCACATTGAAAACGAGATAGCCAGAAAAGGAATAATGCCAAAAGTCTGGTATCGATACATTGACGACGTTATAGCGGTAGTTTGAACGGACCAAATTGAAGAAATACTAAGTGAAATAAATAAGATAAGTTACAACATGAACTTCACGGTGGAAAAGGAAATCGATGGAACTATACCATTTCAATATTAAGCGAGCAGGAAATCGGTTAGCTTTCGCAGAGTACAGGAAGCCAACAGCAACACAAAGAACTTTAACAAGCGACTCGAATCATACATACACCCAAAAAATGACAGCTTATCATAGTATGGTACATAGGCTCATTAATGTACCAATGTCACGTGAAAACTACAAAAAGAACAGCGCTTTATAGAAGAAACGGCGACGAAGAACGGCTTTAGGAAGACAAATACAGTGCAAATAATTAACAAAAAGATCAAACGGAAACAACGTGACGAAAAATCAACATTGTTTAAGCAGGAAAAAGCGATCCAAACAGCGATTACCAAACAAATCAGCATTCCAAGCTCTAATTTATTTGAGGAAATCAGGAAAAAGCTAGCGAAATATAATATTCAGGTATGTGGTAATAGTAGTATAACAAAGGTGAAAAACTGGATTGCTAGTGTAAAGGACAATAGAAGAAGTTAACGGGATTTATAAAATAACGTGCGTAACGACAGACAAAAAGACTTGTAAATATTAGGTTTAAGGAGGCATAGCCCAAATTATAATTTAAATCCTGCGTCGTTGAGCATATAATTAAAAATAAACAAAATTAATTTCAATGACCTAGAAGTCATAAAAGTAGTAACTAAGTTCAATAAACTAGATGTAATTGAAAGTCTGGAAATAAATAAAATACCCTTAGGATTAAGAATGAACAGTGATACACGTAATTGTAGTAGCATCCTTTTCAAACATGTCATTAGCCCTAATCCGTAAACCTTTAGCATATAAATAGGTAGATATAGAATAAGAAATTTGGTTGTACTGAAGAAGAAGCTAAGTAAGCTTCGAAATACGTATATACGAATAAAATAAAAATTATTGTACGGTAAAGGAAACAAAATATTTTCATTCTTAGTATAAAGAACCGTATAAAAACATTGAAACAACATTGTTGAAGTAATAAGAGACGTAAAAAAGCAGATCATTACAAAGTCAATAACATTGTCGTGATTCAAAAAAAACAGTTTGGGAGTGGACTTAAGTTCCATACAAAATTCTTGGGTACACTTAAAAAACCTCGAAGACGAAAAATAATAGATATCGAGTGAAAAAAATAAGTGAGCATGAAGGATGTATTTGTAAAAGTGCTTCATCTGATTACATGAAGCCTTGGGCCGCTCATAATGAGCCTGGCTACGAGGCTGATACAACAGCGACCGAAGACGACAATGAAGAATAGGAGAAAGTGAGCTCGATAAGGAAGAGGGTGAACAAGTTGAACTTAATCATAAAGAGTGTGAAGAATCGAGTGTCGACTATGAGAATAAAGCGTGAAAAAACTGAATTATGTGTATCGTGTCGATACAATTTTCAGAAAGGCCGAACGTAGGACCCGCCTGATAAGTTTGAGCGAGTATGTGTCCGTGTGTCGTTGGAGGAGTGGAAGAGTAGGAGAAGAAATAAGTCCGTTTTTGAACGATCTTCGACGTGGTCAGATATTTGATTTCTTATTTTTCGTTTTTATAAGACATTTTGTACTCACTATTACTATTAATTAAACAGCTATTGTATATACTAATCGTTGTTAGGATTGATTTGTCTCATCCCTACATATATATATATATATATATATATATATATATATATATATATATATATATATATATATATATATATATATATATATATATATATATATATATATATATATATATATATATATATATATATATATATATTTAGGGAGAGCCACATACAAGATCTTTTTAAAAAATGCAATAAAATGAGTTTTTTCTTACATTTTGGCTTTATTCGCAAGATCAAACCTTTCTGTTAGTTGTGATACACAATTTATGGCTATCACGGCTGGCATGATAGTATGCCATCTTCTCACCCTAATTTTCCAAGCCATTATTGATGGTTTCGGGCCCTACCATCGGTCAAATGGTTTGTTGAATATTCAATTACAGTGCTTGAAATGTTTGTAGGTTTTCCGCATAACATCAATCTTTCAGAGCGCCTCATAAAAAGAAGTCGAGGCGGTCATTTGACATCGCCAAGGTGGCTGATTGCATGATTTCCGAATTTCGATTAATTAATGAGCTGGGGTCAGCCAAGTCCAAATCCTAAACCCCTGGCCAGAAAAAGTCGGGTATCATGGCTTTATTTTTCAAAGAAAAACAGTCCAATTATGCCACCACTCCAGAATCCACACCACACTGTCACTTGCTGAGGATGCATTGGCTTCTTGACAATCACCTGTAGGTTTTCTGAACCCCAGATCCGACGGTTTTATTTGTTCACATGGCCGCCGAGATGAAAATGTGCTTCATCTGAAACGATGATTTTTTGAAAAAAATCGGCATCCAGTTCGACCTGCTCTAATGACCAAACTGCGAAGCGATAACGAAGCGGATGGACATTCGGCTTGCATTCCTGAGTTATTTGGATCTTGTAAGCAAATAATTTGAGGTCTTTGTGCAAAATGCTTCTCAGACTTGTGCAACTAATGTTAAGTGGCTGCGATCGATGGCGAGTTGATGTACTCGGATTGACTCACACTCTCTCGGCTGCAGCAGCCTAAATTCTCCGAGGGTTCACATCGTACGAGTACGGGGACCGTGAGTATTGTCCACTAACATGACTGATAAACGAGTTTTATACACAAATTTGCGTACAGTAGGTGCAGTGTGTGCCTCATTTCGGCCAAACTTCTTTTGAAAAAACGCACTGTTTGAGCAACACAGCAGATTTCAATATTTCCCATTTGTGCCTGGAGGTCGCAATTTTGCTTTGATTTTCGCCAAATTTTCAGAAATTAATACTTTGACTAGTTTTGTCAATCATTCAAATTGGTTAAGCGAAAACGAAATTGGGGCTGTTTTAGACGAAAACCCGTGATTTCACTTTTGACCAAAGTACAGCTCCGATTTGTACCAAAATTGGCACAATGATCCATTCGAGTATGTGCTAAAGCTCACAATAAAAATCGAAAGGCGAACCATCTGAAAGAAAATGCTGGTCGCTCAAAAGTCAAAAAAGTTGAACAATAAAAAAACACTTCAGGGTCAGGTCAGAATATCGAAATGGCGGCTAGGCAAAGTTCGAAGTTCGAAATCTTCTTAAAGTCACAATTTACATAGGATTTTTTTGAAACCTAAAATCGATGTAGACGCTGATGAGATTGTGTACTTAAAAAATAGCAAAAAAAAATATACGCGATGAAATGAAAATATATCAGAACTAAACTCGATTCCCATGAACGCTGTTGATTTTAGCAGTAGTGAGTTTTGCATTGCTGATAAAAAATTATTTTTTAATATACATTGTATAAGCCGTAAGCCGTAAGCTTCCACATAGACTGTGGTTGTCGACTACAAAGTGTTGAGAATAATGGTGCCATGTGCTATCATGTTGATAGCCAAAGATGGCCCGGGTGAAAGAATAAGTGGTTCTTTCACTTAGGAGACTGGCACCATTATTCTCAACACTTTGTAGTCGACAACCACAGTCTATGTGGAAGCTTACGGCTCATATAACTTGCATGTTGGGTGTGTTCCCACATGTATATAAGGTCCAATACCCACCTTGGGACCACGCGGTCGAGCTGCCCTGTAGGTGATGGCGTGTGGCAGCTCCTGAGGAGTGTTCATCACCTACAACGAAACCGCAAGTTATTATTAGGCATTTGAAAGACCTAAACGCTGAAAAGCAAAGCTAATTTTTGAATCTTGTTTGTCGATTCTCTCCGATTAAGAATTAAGTCGCTGGTAAATTTTGGGAAGCAGCTCATTATTGCCACTTAAATTATTTACATTATTTCCAGCATTTTCTGCTGGTCCTCTAGCGGCGAGTGCAAATGATACTCCAGGCTTGACGAAGTTGGAAGGTATGATATTACGGTGTACTTGTGTTTGCTTTGGAGCAAATTTAACTTTTGCATCTTGATATCGGGAGCATTCTCGATATGATGCTGGGTGACCAAAAACACCGCAGTTAACGCAGTATAATTTTTCTTTAGGCTCCGTCTGAGCCAATTTGCACTCACCGGGAGCATGAACGTCTTTGCATTTAACGCGACGATAGTGCATGGCACAATTGGCAGCCACATGTCCAAATCTTTGATACCGGTAACACTGGTTGACTTCTCTTTTCTGGAGGCGTTCCCACCTCACCACTCTGAAATTCAAGTACCTTATTTGTTGAAGGGCACTTGGACTGCTCTTATTTGCAATTTGTAGCAGGTAAAGAGGTAAGTTCTTCCTTTCTATGGTCGACCTTCTAGTCGCAAAGGCTTTGACTGAAACAAAATCAATATCTGGTGCAGCCTCCTTGAGCACCTGAAGAAGATTGACCGTATCCTCTCCGCTGTCCAAACCCTTCAACAAGAAGGTCTGATTCTTTTCACTTTTTGGGGTATAGGTGAAGTGTGGAACCTCCCCAGAAAGCAGCGCATTTTTGGCTGACTTGAAATCAACCAGTGATTTCGTCCTTATACAGTTGTAGTTAATTTTTCGGCATTAACTCTTTTGATTTCGAAATTGGCCAGTTTATTTTCGGCTGCCAATAGCCGAACCATATCTTTCCCGGTTTGTCCGAACACGTTGATTGGCGGAACTTTTTCTGTCTTGTTGGAAGCTTTTTCAGAGGAACCAGCAGAATTGCGGGCTGGTTTTTTCTCCTTAATTTTGTTCTTTAAGTATTGATTAAAATTAACGTCATTATCTTGATTAAAATTACCTACGATGTTTTCTTCGATTTCCATATCTTCGGTTAATCCCTCCAGCGCTGCAAAATAATTTTGGCTCTCGTTGGTGCCGCCAGCACTTAGAACTTCCTCTGGATTTACTGGCTTTGTACTTTTCTTCGGCTTTGTTACCTGTTGCCATTGATTTTGCGGCTGCGTCTTTTGAGGCTTCATCCCTTTCTTGAAAAGATCCTTGAGAGACTGTATCTCTTGCCTTAGTTCATCATTTTCGTTCTGCAATTTGGCCATTTGTTGATTGTCCGCTATTATTTGCAGCTTGCACCCTCCATCTACGGAGTTTTCTTCGTAATGTTTTCTTTTAGTGATTGTTGCCAGTTTCGTATTCGTCGGTTCCCCAGGTTGCCCCAACGGTGGGAAGCTGTCGGGCTCCTCCATACCAGCGGCGAAATTTTCTTTGTGAATTTGTTTTTCGTTACCAATGGAAGTGAAAATATTCGATTGAAATTTCCTGAGTCGATTACTTTGACAATATAAGATTTTTTCCGATAAAAATTAACTTCGGACTAACGCTTTTAAAAAATTAATTTAATTTTTGAAAACTTTTGACAGGAGCGATTTAAAAGACGTCTATACGCCCGACGAATCAACACATTACTTGTCATATGCGAGGTTTACCGACTGTGGTATAATCAGCGTCAATGTAGACGCATAATTTATGAGCCGAATATTTAATAACGTAGTTTTATTTAAGGTGTACAATTTTTCTTACTGATTTTCCACTCTCTGCCATTCTGACAATCGGATGTTACATCACGTGAATATCAAGATCAAACTTTCAAGCCTGCCCATTTGATATTCAAATAACGCTGCTGAGTTCGATCGTTGATTTATTTTCTTTCAAATATGTACAAAATAAAATACAGTCGATTCATAGTAGCAACTTTCTATCAAATGCTGAAATTCCAATATCGCTACTAGAAAATGCCAACTATTTAAAATTCAATTTATCTGCATTCATTGGGATCCTATTAAAGTTTCTAATTTGCTTTGCATACATATATCCATGTCATTTTGAAACATATGTACATATACGAGTGTGCTACCCAATATAAAAACAAAGAGGAGAATAAAACTTTTTTTAGATTCCCGTAAAAATTATATTCTCTACGGATAGGAATTTTCAAATAGAAAACGAATTTATCGGAACTTTTTTTCTGCATTTTATTTCAAATAAAACTTTATTTCTCGTGGCACACTTAGACAACTGCATAGATGAAAGGCAAATGAAAAGCGTTGTAACGTTAAAATGTGCATTTAATCTGTTATATTTCATGCCTATATAACGGGCTTTCATATTCTCCGACTCGGACCCTTTCTGTTGCATTCCGCGTGGATTTCATTCTATTCAAATGTGCGTATCTAGATATTTGTGCATTCAATATATGTAAAAGAGCATTCAGGGAGCCAAGCAGATACAATAGACTAGATATGAAAACGAATTCGCAAGCATGAATGTGAGAGTTAACCAAGTATGTAAAAGCCTACTATGGCTCAAATGGAGTCCATGCAATGCGATTTTACGTTGAGTCACTGAATTCCGATTAAAAACGTTCCGTTCGTTTTCAATTTGAAAACGGAAATTAATTTCAATAAAAGGATGATGTATTAAGCTGTATGTAGAAGAAATTTCTTAGGATGAAACTTCGTTAAGGATGGAAGGATAATATACTTTCAGATGTAACACAAGCGCTTTCTGGAAGTGCGTCGGGTAAGTCAGAATTCAAAACTTTAATTTCACCGTCACTCTGTATTCCTTAGTTACCATAGTGATTCTACGTCTAGAATTCGTATCACGGGTTTTTATCATAATAATTTTTAGGGTTTTGTATTGAACATAAAACGGTATTGAAATCATGACCTGTATTCATCTATCTGCAGACCTATCTAGTGGGTTATAGCTATTATTCTCTGAAGCTATAGAGGCCACATTCATCAAACTTCTTGGAAATATTAGAAGTGATAACGTCTTGAAAATTGTTGGATGAATAGAATCTTCAGGGAGTTTTAAAGGTGGTCTACCCATATAAGAGGTATTGTAGTGGACATTTGGATTTAAAATGTTGCAAAGGACAGCAGTGGTGTCATGCTGCCTCAGCAAGCCAAGGATTGATGCTCAGTTCAAACAATTGTGCTGGAAGGCTAGCGCCTACAGTGTCATGGGGTGGATTTTTCTTTAAGTACCAGTTTCGCAGGTACGTATTAGTAGGGTTTGCTGAAGCAAGGAAGTAGCCTCGGCAAAAATTAAGGAAATTATTGTCTTTCTTTCTACTGTGCTTATTCTCTCACATATAAATAGGCATGCTCTCTTGACAGAAATATTAATTCTTTGTAAATACTAAATATTTCATCGGATCACATACTTAGAATGATTTTTCACTCATTCTCGTCCGTTCGAGATTTACTGAATAAAATCTAAACCAAACTCTCATCGGCTATGAACATGACATCTTTAAATGTGCCAACAGATTTTAACCCAATCGGTCAATAAGTCCGGACACCCTCAGTCTACTTCAGGGTGGCTGCTGGCAGGCTAGCTAGGAGAGGGGTTCTGGTCGCAGATGCTTCGTAAGCGGGCTAAGTCCGAATACAATTTATCAACCATCGATTCAAATGCTGGGTTAAAAACGCATCAAAACAACTCCTAGCAACATGATCCTACTACTTTACTTTATCTTTTTCACTTCAAAAAAGAGAGAAGCAAGAAAGAAAAATCATGGATAAAAAACCACGCGTTCACGATTATTTACCGATGTAGTGAAAAAGATAAACTATTCGAATCCAAAAACTGAATCAATCTGCTCTAACTAAAAATGCAAAGCCAAACCATGGCACCGCATACCGAACTGAACCGATCAGTCGCAGCTTAATAAAACTCTACCCCCTTGGTAGCATACTCACTTTCCATCTTCCCCCTCCTGAAAAAGAATGATTTTCTACTAAAAGAGGACGATTTTTTTACGTCTAGCAATTCATATCTCATTGCAGTCTTAATTTCTAAAATAATGTGTAAATATATATGTTTGTGCATAAGACACAAAAGTAATGAATACTTAAGTATACATCGCCTATCTATTACTGTTTTAACAAGGGGTGCTCCGGTCAGGTTCTTTTCGGCCCCGGATAGCTCCATCGGAGTCGGCGCAGTCACCACTCGTCCGCCCTTGGAGCCCGATTTGAGACGCCGAACGAGGTTACGGCTCCCCGCAGAACAAAGAATAAAATTCTGTCTATCTCAGAACTTATTCCAACAAATCTTAATCCCCTACAACACCTGAAAAAAAGAAAATGCGGGATAAGCCAGGAAATAACTTTAATCGCGAGCTGACCACGACGGGTGCTTGGCAACGACTCCAAAACGATGCCAGTAAATTTCCTTCTTCGGAAACAAAGATATTTTCCCGCTGACGAGCAGAAAAGTTCACAATTTGGGAAAATTCACTAGTGAAAGTAAAAGAAACAACCAAAATAGATTCATTATTATTATTCGTTAACGTTAAAATTTAGCAAGAAAATATAATGAAATGTCACAAGAAAATCTAATAAAACTGCGCACGAAAATATAACTTTAGAATTGCACCAGAAAAAATATCTATTATAAAATAAAAATGGTTGGCGAACACTTACGACGGTTATTCCATTGCCGCTGATGTGGGGATCCCCAGATGGTTGGTTTTTGCTGTTTATTTGCTGATGAAGAGTTGTGCTTACTATTGATGCAAATACTTCTTACTTCTATTTAATTCTAATCAATCGACGGTTGCACGGAGCTTCTTGTTATACTTAACAATAAATAGGTTAATAAATAATAATTTAGTTAAATTAAATTTATTTGAAATAACGGAACATTACATGACTTTTAATTTGTTAAACATTAAATTGTTACTGAACATCAAATCTCAACTGTTTGAACATCAAATCTAAACTGAACTTCTCCACAAAAAATCCATGCATTTATATACAATTTTACTCGTCATGGCAAACTGAAACTATACATGGCCAGGTGTCAAATTGGCAAAATGCAAAGTGTGAAATATAAAAATGTACAGAAATGTCGCCACACTGATAGTTCCAATTCTCCACCGCCAATCTCGTTAATTTACTTTTTAGATCCAATTTCCAGCCAGCCAATTTCCTCGATTGGATCACCAGATCTTCACTGCCAATCTCCCTGATATCTTTTCTCCGCTAGCTCCGTGTATTGACTTCCCCAGATGATTCTTTCGCCAACAAGAAGAACGGGACACCCTTCCAGCCCCCTTTTATCTGCTTCTCGGCCAACGGCTTTTTTGGGGAGGTCGAAGACCTTAAAAATTCCACTGCGTGTGGTCGGCTAGGGAGGTTCCCAGCGCTTTTGGGTGTTCATGGGATCTCACTCCTGATCCGCTGTACGGAGTTGTTCAGTATTGTTTGAATTCCACCATTTACCGTTCGCGCTCGATTTTGAATATTCTATGATATTCGTCACTTCAAATTTTCACTTTTATTTATGTTGATTATTACTTTATAATTCATTGTATTCAAATTTATTTTAATCATGTTCGTTTGAAACAATTCGCCGATCTATTAATTTCATTAGCGATAGAATATGGGAATTCTTAATCTCTTATTTCATTTTCTCCTTTTTTGTTATAAAGCCTTTATTGTATCGTTCGTGCATTATTTTCTTGACTCATTATATTCCAGTTGCGATTCACTCGCTTTTTGAATGTTTTATGCGATTTTTTAAACAATTCTCTCAGTTTTTGACAACGTTCAAAACTACATTAATGGGGCAATTTTGAAATAAGTTTAATGATCCCTTTCACAATAAAAATGTCGAACGTAAAATTGTGCGATCGTTTTAGTAGTTGCCTTCTTACTCAGACCCGAAAACGGAAACACCGCATCAAGTCGCGAACTAACCTATTCGACCAGCCTAATCAGCACCATCTAGTGCTGTTTATATCAAACAAATTTTTTAAAGATTTTTGACAGTACATATGACTGTAGTTTGAAATTTTATCAGCATGTAATTGATTTATTTTAAATATGAGACGTTGAAGACATAAGCGCGAAAATGTATGTATTTCGATCCCGTTTGAATCATTTCGGCTAAATTTCATCTGAGAAATGTCATATTTGACAATCTCAAAAGTAGCTGTTTATCGAAATTTAGAGCTACTGATCAGCTGTTTCCGGTACGGGAAGTGACGTCAGGTACGTTAATTGATTTCCTTATGGGCCTGAATAAGATGGCAACGTTTTAGTGCATAATTGCGAGTATCCGTTTAAATGCATTGCCAAACGAAGTCATTTTTTTCGAGATGAATGATTGATTGTTTGGGTTTGTAAAACTGTCTACATGCGAATCAAGTTGAAACTTTCAGAGTCTGTTTATTATTCCATTGTCGAGTTTATTCTGTTGTCAAATATGATATTCCTTTTTGCATTAAGGAGATTAAATGTCGGTTGACTACCTCCGGCAGATTGTTTCGCTAGGACAGCTACATTGCTAGCGAATAACTTCATAGCATATTCCCGCGATTACCGTCGCTCACCAATTTCAGGATTTGAGGTTGATTCGTTAAATCATTGGCTGTTAAATTTATCACATTTGCGCTGCCCGCAGCATCTGAATTGGAGCTAAAGGTTGCATACTCCGAAAAATCCTCACTAACGATTACTTGTCCACGTTGTGCCGCTTGCAAAATTGTTGTGGTTGTAGTTTGATGACGTGGATATGATTGAGTTTGGTGTCGTGCATGATGTTGAACTTGGTGAGTTTGTTGAGTTAACCTAGTACCAATTTATAATACCAAAGACATTTTGGTGTACGTTACTTTACGCTTTCTGCTCGTGGGGTTTGCGTTCATTCGCGGCTGATTGCGTAAAGTCATGCCAAGATCCCTTCGTGATTGACGCGAATGCAACCTACATGGCGTTACCCCGTATGCCTACTCATATCTTTCTGTTTAGGTATTATATTTTGTTGTCAGTTTGGCCTTTATATTTTTGTGAATTTTAACCATCTTTTTAATCTGTAATCTATTTGTAGTTAATAATACAATTGATTGAGTCTATGCTTACTTTTAGATAAAATGGTAACATCCATATAAAAATAAATGTACTATATTTCTCTGAACCGTAAAGCGCAATTCTTTGTAACTTAATACCGATTTATAAATGTTTATTTCTTCTGTATGTTTTAAATTCATTTAGATAAAGTAAAAGAATAGTATACAATTTTTTGTTGTTACTTATGGATAGTTAGATTGGTGAGTGTTCGAAAGTTACGCAGATATAATTTATGACTAAAAATTAAACCAAGATTATTCAAAGAGTGAAGAATATATATTCATCCCAAAATAAATACCTGTAAATCTAAATTCCTATATGCCCCTGAGAATTCGTTGTACTCGTTTGTGTTTCTATACGATTGTTAATAATTAGTAATTAACCTTCATTGCTGCTTATTGTTTTTTTTTCAATATGAATCTTTATTATTGATACTAGCATCAACAAATTATCGCAAGAGCATATATAGATTTCTGATCTTGATTATATAGACAATTAAAACTATTTCCAACAAGAAGTACGAAATAAAGGAGAACAACAATGACCTTTTAAAATTGATTATATATAGACACTTGTATTTACTTTTCTAACAATGAAAACAGTTTTTATTTGTATTTTGCTGTAGGCGTAGTCGGTAAAAAACCCAACAAATATACCTAGGTATCCTTTGGCACACATACTGACCATCCCAAGACTGAATATTGAATCCACATCAAAACAAGTATCAACCAGCATTTGAGTTTTCATATGTCCATGCAACTGATGAGACCATATGTCGATGACCCTGCCCTCTATTTCTTGGTTATCTGTCTCCTTGTTGCGTATTAAGTTCAAATAATCGAATGTGACTATTATCGGGGGAATAGCTATCGCACCGCCTGCTGAGACTACTAACCTGTTTATTGCAGAATCTAACCATACTGTGGCTAATGTGGATCTCATATTCTTAAGTTCCTCAACCTTCACAGTACGATCAACCGAATCTGGTACGACTTTATCATCATTTCTGAAAACAGTCAATATGACGCTCTTGGTGTGACCCTGGGAAATGGCCACGGTCGGGATATAATCTCTGAAATCCCAGAGACGGAATGTTGAGTCCCACGATGCCGTTACTACAAGCCTTTATGTAAAAACGAATTTAATTTTGCATTGTTTTTTTATTAACTTCGCTGTAGATGGTTTCGAGCCAGTTTGAGAAGGCAGGAGGGAACCCCTTCTTTCTCCTTCTCACAGCATCCATGTTTGTTCATCCTGAACCCCCAATTAAATGGTAGTGAATGCTCTCGGAGTCGCATATTGGTTTTATTGGTTCCTCAATAATGGCACATGAAATGCCGAGAAATGCTTATAACTGTGAATACATCTACAGCTCTGCTACTAAATCGTACTAAGACCTACTTTGTGGGGACGCAAGAGGGTGGAAGTGAGTCTTCGGTGAAGGGAAGTTGGGCGACGGGCTAGCTTCCTGTCCCTGGAAAACCTCTAAAATCTTTCGAAATCTACAGAAGGGCTTCCGAATGGATTGGACTCACGGCAATGACCTCGCAAACAGAAAAAGCACTAGGCATTGGATCCTGGAATGTCAGATCACTCAGTTACCCTGGCATTGTTAAGGACCTTTTACAACAGGCCGGGCAATATAAATCAAAAATACTGGCAATCTAGGAAACGAACTGGACTGGAAATGATATTTAAGACATGAGATCACACACAGTATTCAAAAGTGGGAAGCCTACTGAAAAGTAAGAGCTCGGAGTGGCCTTCATTGTGGATAGGGAGTTGGAATCGCACGTTATTGATTTCAAGGCAATAAAGGGAAGATTATGTGCGATCCATATAAAAGCGAAATTCTTCAAAATTTGGCTGATTTATGTTCATGCTCTGACCGAAGAAAAGGACGAAGAAACGAAGGAAATGGTCATCAATCACCTGAAAGACTAGTTACTTCATTGCCTATAAACAACACAAAAATAATTCTGGATGATTTCAACGCTAAGGTTGGCAATGAGCTATCTCATCGGGGAACGACTGGATGATAAAGCCTCCACAATGAAACCAGTGACAATGGCCAGTGCCTGATCGCGAAGTCGACCAGTCGACAAAGTCGACTGATCGACTTTGCATGTAACAGGAATCTAGTCATTTGTTCGACTTGCTTCCCACATTGACGCATACATAAAATGACCTGGATGTCATTGGATGGCAACACATAAAACCAGATCGATCATGTTCTGATCCAACAACGTTGAGCCTCGACCATACGTGATGTCCGTACATACCGAGGAGCCAATTGTAACTCAAATCATTACTTGGTCAAATTGACCTATCGATGTCGTACGTCAAAGGCATATTCAGCGAAGACCAGCCCGCTTCAAAGATTTAACAGCAAAATGCTTCAAACTGCGTCTGTGGCCAAAAATTTCATGGAGACCCTAGACAAGCAGCAGGCCCCCATCTTATCAGACGCATCGTTACGGACAAGCCATGAGCTCTGAATGGAAGTGAGCGTAGCTATTAAGACCGTGGCAGAACAGACGATGGGTCATCAAGCCCGGTGCAAGAGAAACGATTGGTTCAATGATGAGTGCCAGAATGCTTTAGACAAAAAGAATACGGCGTACAAATATTACGTAGATAGGAAAACCAGGACGAAGAGAGGAAACTATGAAAATCTCAGAGGAGTAGCGAATAGGATAATTAGAATTAAGAAAAGAAAATAATCTGACGACCAATTGTGAAGTGTAGATGTAAGTCTAACGATCACCAACACAAGACAAGCAAACAAAGTAGTGAAAAGCCTGAAACGGAGTTATCAACCCAAAACCACGCTCTGTTGTGTTGACATCGGCAATATCATCGCTGATGAAACCAACGTTAAGGGAAGATGGACATCATATTTCAAGAACGTGCTTAACCTTCCGCACAGCTCCAGAATATCGGAGCCTATAGATGTCGGTGGAAAGCTTCAATTGGCCCCACCAAATCTGGGTGAAGTGTGTTCTATCATCAAAGTACAAAAGAAAAATAAAGCGCCGGGCATTGATGAGATTTCAGTGGAGCTCATCAAATATGGTGGCAGCCGTCTTCATAAAGCTATTCACAAAGTCATCCGACACAGTTGGCAACAAAAACATATGGCGAAAGAGTAAGGGCCAATCAATTATGGTCCCTATCTACAAAAAAGCTGACAAGTTACAATGCGAAAATTATAGAGGCATATCATTCAAAAATCTTAGAAAATAAAATCGGATCATTCGCCAACAGTATTATTGGGGAGTATCAAGGTGGTTTCAGAGCAGATAGATCTGCAATGTTCACAGTCAAGCAGGTACTTGAAAAATGCTGGGAGTTCAACATGGGCGTGCATCAAATGTTCGTTGACTTTAAGCAAGCATACAACCGTATTAATCGTACCGTACTCTGCCAAATAATGTTTTGCTTTGGCATCCCAGCCAAATAAGTCCATGTTAGCAAAATGACAATTACGTCGACGACCTCCCAAGTCCGCATCAATAACCAACTCACCGATGCCTTTGACACAAATATAGGACTAAAACAGGGAGATGGGCTGGCCCCATTGCTATTCAATTAGGCTCTGAAGTACGTCACAAGGAAGCTACTTGTCGATACACGAGGCACATTACTTTACAGGCCGAGCCAAGTAGTAGCCTATGCAGACGACATTAATATTTCGTCACGGTCATTAACAACTGCCAAAGAACTTTTCGTGAAACTCGACAGCGAAGCAAAACTAGTAGGGCTACAAAACGATGAAAATAAAACAAAGCTCATGACGCAGTGGAGGAAGAATGCCTCAAATACACAAAATATCATACTTGACGAAAACAGTTTCGAAAATGTTAGCGAATTAATGCATCTAGATGGATATTGAAAGAGACGAAGTACGCTGAAGAATACAGCTTGCAGATAAAATATTTTATTCAGTCTTGACAATCTTGAAGACCAGTTGCATACACAGGAAAGCAAAGCTCCAAGTATACAGATCTGTGATAAGACCTGTGTTATGGTATAGGTATGAAACATGGACGTCCGCAAATATATTGAACGCCTTCAAAGGACGGGTCCTGAGGCGAATAATCAGAGTGAAGCTATACAAGGACCAATGGCGAATACGATACAACTATGAGCTGTATGAAATTTTTGATGAACTGGAGGTCTCAACGATTGTAAGACTGTGGAGCCTGCATTGGGCTGGATACATGAATCGTATGGACGAACAACGGATACCCAAAAACGTATTCGTTGGGAGAACTGAAGGCTGGAGACCAGTGGGAAAACTGACGAAACACTGGTCTGACTCGGTTGACGAAGACAGTTTATCGCTGTTCGAATCTCGAAATTGGAGGACGCGGTCAATGAGCCGAGATGGTTGGAGATGCTATTTGCAAGAAGCGAAAGCCCAAGAGGGGCTGTAGTGCTATGAAGAAGAAGATATTATACGAGCATTAATGCATGCAGTATTTATTATGCTATGAAATAGGGCCATAGGCCATCTATTTGTCTTCCCGCTGGAAGACATTAGTGCACACATTTCGTCAAGCGTATCAAGACTACCTTTGGTTTGATTACAATATAAAATCATTTCTGGTTTTCCGGAAGTTTCATTAACAGAAGCACCTTCATCACAAGATCAAAACAAAATATTGATACTCCCACTGTTCTAGAGCCGCTATTTTTCATAGCTTCAGGTATCTCGGGTTTATTAGATCTAAGGGGTCCCACCAAAGTTAATTTATATGGCTATTTAAGGATATTGAAGTGAACCAATTGTCGCACATTATATTGCACCAACTGTCATGTACAGGCTTTAATAACTCCGTCAGATGGAATTTACCAAGATATATGGCGTTTGTTTAAGTTCCTCTTCCCAAATGAGGCGATGCATTTAACCATACACTTCGTACCACTGTCACACATCATCATAATTTTAATGCTATAATTAGTTGGCTTGCCGGGTATATACATCTCGACGTTTGTCCATTTTACGATTTTGTCAATTATTTCGTCAGTAATGAAAATGTTGAAACATAAGACAGCATTATTAACATTAAGGTAGACGCGTGCTGGACCCTTTTGAGCTCTAATAATATTAAGTGCTGAAATTCGGCCAAAGTCGACCAGCAATGTTTAATTTTACCCCTGATGCTATTATGCGCTAACTGAAGCCAACTGTTCATTTTCTTTGCATAAGAGCTCGTTTTCATTGAGAACTAGCCCCTCACCTCCTTCATCGTCTATAAAGCCATCTTCAATATCACTTTGCATGTTATCTTCACTAAAATGGCTTTCTACTTCACTATCACTACCGCCACTCTGATTTTCTTTATCTTTCTCTAGAAGAGCAGCCAGAATTTGATCATCACGCAAACGTCGACTCACCATAATAATATTTGGATTGGATTCTCTGAAAAAATATAACGACAATAAATAAGTTCACAAGTACTTGGGATATAAAAAACTGCCCGAAATATAAACAACCACCAGAAAGTTTTGCTCGTCGGATATCTGAAAAGCCACTTAAAAGATAATCATGTGTGATTTTGACATACACCACCCCTACGATTCAGGATTGTTCACCCTTTTCTCACTTTTGGTACTATCCCACGGAAGGTACAAATGCCGACTGAGATGTCATAAGAGGGCAACAATATACACAGTTGTATTATGAAGATTTTTCGAAAATGCATGAGTCATTTAGACGCACATTATCTTTCCTGGGTTAAAAAGTCTTTTCTTGATGAGTGAACGCAGACTTCTTCTGCTATGTATATAATCTTTGCTGAAATTGGTAAGTAACTCTGCCATAAGGCTTGTGTTTATTTTAACTTTGACTTCGCCATCATCCCCCTCTCTCTCTCTCTCTCTCTCGTTTTCTCCTTCCTGGAAAATTGTCTAGAACTCGTTTTCAGACGCATGCTCTCAAAAACATTGCAGCTCTCCACCAAAACCATCTCATCTCTCAGACAGTCCATTGATTCGCTAATCCTATTGACGGAGATAAACCAACAGGTTGCTTCGTCGGACATCAAATTTTTTAGTGGAAAAGTTTTCGAAACGTTGAAAAACTTTTTGCATAGCTCCAACTACCTTCATATCGGTGATAGCTTTTTAATAATGCGGGATGAATTAGCTTGGGAATATTATGACTCAAGTGAACTTCACAACATTTTCAAATTGTACATCTTTGCGAGGAGTGATGCTTTGGAATAGGATAAAGTTGAGCAGCAGCGTTGAAAATCACTTATAGTATAATAAGTTTGAGACATCACGTTCACGCCATCGCTGTCAGGTGGAAATTTCCTGCTCCACGATAGCGTTAATGCAAAGTGAATTGATAGTGACACGAAAAATAACTTTTCTTATTTCCGATAGTAGGATACGTTGAGTGTATCGGAAAGGATTGATGCTTGTAAAAATATTTTGTTTTCGCTTCGAAAGTTGAAGATGCAGTAGATGGAGTGTCTTAGTGAGATTTTGTATATAAATAGATTTTATAATTAAATTTGAACGACTTTATAGTCAGTGAAAGAATTCTTGCATAGAAGCATTAAATTCATTTGAAACAATAGTATACGAGTGTATATATATATATATATATATATATATATATATATATATATATATATATATATATATATATATATATATATATATATACGAGTAAAAGGTGTGCTCCAAAATTAACAAGCCTGGGCTAAAATAAAAATGACAGGAGCTTTGTTCTGATAAATTCGAGTTTATATATTCATAATAGTCTCCTCCGGCCTCGATACACTATTTTGCGCGATCCAAAAGCTTTTCGAAAGAGGGTTTCAGGTCATTAACTGGAATGCCGGTGATTTGGATGTGTGCTGGATGTAGAGCTCAGCACCGTTAATCTTAAGAAAACCAACTCTTCCAACAAATGAAAAATTTGCAAAGCCAAGTCGAAGAGATGAGCTCAAATGTCACCTTATTAATAAATAAATCTACGTCTGCAAACTAGCCCTCATATGCCGAAATTATTAAAAATTCTACTTCTCCTCCATCAGTGCATCGATCTAATACAATATCGCAAAAAGGGATTATAATTAAGCCTAGAAATCACTCTTCATCAGAAAAAACACTGATTGATTTTAAGTCGAGGATCAGGCCATCAAAATGTAAAATTCGTCTACAGCTAATGAGGCCTATTCGTAATGGTGGGGCGATTATAAAAACATCGACAAATGAAAATGCTACTTCGCTTTTTAATATAGCAATGGATGCAATGAAAGAGGAGTATGATGTTGCTGAGACCAGATTGCGGCAGCCTAGACTTGTCATCAATGGACTAGAAAAACAATACGCAAAAAGTGAATTAAGAAATGAGATCCAGTCATTAAATCCCAATATAGAGGAGTGTGATTCTATGGAACTTGTACATGCTAGGCGGACAAGAAATGGAAGGTGGTTGCACATCATCTAGGTAAACGGGAGCACGTATAAGAGGCTTGCGAATAGATACATTAATATAGATTATTGATCGTATTTTGTGAAGGAGGACTTCAACGTAACGAGGTGTTATAAGTGTCAAAATTACAACCACAAAACATCAAAATATGAAGGGGAGCAAATATGTGTAAAATGTGGAGGAAAGCATGACCTAAAGGACTGCAAAAGCACGATTGAGAAGTGCTCGAACTGTATTGGTAATAATAATAATGCTGATCATTCTCACAGAGCTGACTCTGTAGAGTGTCCGGAGTTTCAACGCAGAATATCGATCGCCAGGAGGAGCACCGACTACAACTTTGATGATTGCTAATCTTTCTAATCAATCAAGTGGAACAAATTTAACACTTATGTATGCTAATATAAGAAGCTTAAGACATAAGCTAAGATTTACCTGCAGCAAAATCCTGACATAGATTTGATTATTCTCAATGAAATCTGGATTTACCCAGAAGAAGCACGGTTTTACAATATTGAAGGATATAATGCGGTATTCTCCTGCAGACCTGGAAGAGAAGGAGGTACAGCAATGTACGTAAAAAATACAATCAATATCATTACCAAGAGAGTGACGCCTGATAAGTATAACGTTATAATAATTGAAGTACGCCATGCAGGTAAAAAAATAAAATTAGGGACGTACTACAATCCCAATCGTATGAATGCGCAAGATTTTTGCACAGTAATAGATACATTATTCTCAACTGGAAAAAATTTAATCACAGTAGCGGACACAAACATTGATGTACTAACGGAATCACCAGAAACACGGATTTATAAGGATACGCTAGAAACGAATCGAACGGTAATCATAAACAACAACTAAATTACTCGCCCAGTGTCAAATACATGTCTGGATCATATAGTAACCAATGATTTAAAAGTCGCTGAAAGCATGACATACATATTTGAGGACTGGCCGGAACTGGATCATCGTGTGTTAAAAATTGCTATTCAGGACCAAACCCTGAACAAACAGAGGCCGACCTACGAAACGTTCAGATTTCTAGACAAGGAGCTCTTTAAATCAAACATACGAGAGTTACTGGAAAAGCGGAAACCAAATAGTATTATTGAGCTCAAAAATATCATCATATCTGCTAAGCAAAGTTCTACAATTGAGAAAAAAATCAGGTGTCGACAACGGACTTGGATAACGAAAAAAGTAATTGATGCAAGTATTAAACAAGTTGGGTAGACAGACCTATGCTCATGTCAGAAGGGTTTTGTACTTAACTTACAAAATGCAGTAACCAGCAACGAATATAATCAAGAAACATATCAAAGACGATTTTATTGGAGAAAATGTGGAATTCGAGGATCATACTATTATTCACAAAGTTGAACGAATTTTGACTTCTGAGGTATTTGTTATAGTTATACCCATAAATATCTCCTTTCATAATTTTTTCAGATTGTTTAGATCACGGGGGTCCATTCGCGAGGTAGGAAACACATTTTTCATGTGTTTCCCCCCCCCCCCCCCCCTGTGCCCCCACTGAAGCAGAAACTGTCAGTTTAAGAACTTTTTTGAAAAGCTCTCATAGAGAACTTTCAATTGATACTCATATCGGCTACCTTTCATGAAATTTTTTTTCAGGGGCCACTCCTCTGTACTGTAATCATCGATTCATGGCCTATTTTTTCGAATCCTAGAATGGTTACAAAGCCCTTTTGCTAGGAGCTCTCTCCTGCCTCTTCGACTTGTTTCAATTGTATGTACTCATCTTCATGATACCTATCACTCCTGAAATTTTCATGCAAATTCTAGCAAAGCTGTAGTGTCTAAGTCGGTAAAAAGCGCATATGGCTCCATAGCCATATGTTTCCATAGTAATACAGGGCATATTGCTCCATAGTAAGATTTTATTCAAGAAAACACAAAATCGATAAATCATACTATTACTAACAAAGTTGAGTGAATTTTGACTTCTCATGTATTTGTTGTTGTTGTACTCAGTAAGGCCTACATTCATGATTTTTTTAGATTTTTCGGATGGAAGGTCTCCAATCGCGAGGGGGGGGGGGGGTACGCGAAAAGTTCGTACATTTCCCCTTCCCCTGCCCCCCTCGGTACTTATAAGGCAATTTTAAGACTTGTTTTGAAAAGATCTCATTGAGACCTATCCAACGACATCCTACTCGACTACCAATGGAGAAAATTTTTTTTGAGGGGTCACCTCCCTATATGGGGAGACCCCCCTTAAACGCCTTTGAAAAATTTTTCCACCCTTGAACTTTCAAGAGGTCACCACTTCTGACCTTTCTACAAAGTTTCATGGTTCTAGCCTCTATAGTTTCGGAGAAAAAGTGCTGTGACATACAGACGGACGGACAGACGGACACAGGTCGTGATTGCAATAGGGTTTTGTATTTTAGTACAAAACCCTAAAAAAGGAAGGCATACATGGACTACAGGAAGAACAGTGGAAACCTGGCTTTCAAGTTTGTGTATATGTAAGCGAAAAATGAATCGAAACGACTGGTGAAAGAGGCTAAATTCTTATATTTCTCAAGAAGATTGGAAACAGCGGCTGAAAACTCCCGTAAAATATGGAAAATAATAAATGAGGTAAAGGATAACTCTTCAACCCAGGGTATATTACAAAACTTTCAACTGAATCCTGATGGACCCTCTAACACATCGTGTCCACGTGACGCGGCAAACTCATTGAATAATTTGTTTTCAACAATTGGTAGAAGAATCACTAAATAAATCGTTGCCTGTTTAGCAGGCAATGAAAATAATAAAAATATCGCAATAAATTCCATCCTTCACATTCATCAAACAAATAGAAGGGAAGTCTTAAATGCAATCAATGAATTGAAAAAGAATACGGCGCCAGGCTTTGATAGCATCACGATGAATGAGGTTAGTATAATAAAGGAGGACATAGCCCAGATTATGGCAAATTTTATAAACGTGCATATTAGGAATGGAACTTTTCCGGTAGAAGAAAAACTTGCAAAAATAGTTCCTACATTTAAGGGTGGTGATCATCTTGACCCGAATAACTATCGCCCGATTGCGTTGCTGACGGGATTTAGTAAGATATTTGAAAAAATACTAAACAATCGATTAACATCATTCTTAGTTGAAAACTCTATCATAAGCCAACATCAGTTTGGTTTTCAAAAGAACAAGAGTACTTTGGATGCCCTACATTCTGTCACACGTTTCATCAATATAGGACTTGACAGGGGTGATCATGTCATCGCAATTTTTGTGGATTTGAAAAAAGCATTTGATACAGTTGATCATGACCTCTTGCTTCGTAAACTTGAATCGTACGGTATTCAGGGTAGTCCAAAGCAGTTGTTTAAGAGTCACTTGGAGGGAAGATCGCAGAGAACTTTAATCAACAATGTCCTGAGCGATCATGCACCTACGGAAACAGCAGTTCCCCAAGGTTCAATACTGGGCCCAACTTTGTTCCTGCTATACAGAAATAATCTAAATACATGTGGGCTGACGGGATATCACACATTATATGCTGATGGTACAGTTCTACTTTATTCAGGACGAGACAAAACTGCCATTGAGAACAATATCAACGACGATCTACGAAAATTCCATCAGTGGTTAATTGGAAACAAACTAGTTTTGAACACTTCAAAGACAAAATATATTGTTTTTAAGCAAAAGAACAAAGGAGACATAGATATCGACCTAAATATTAATGGCGAAAAATTGCAAAGAGTGCTAGAAATGAAATATCTTGGTCTTATCATAGACCATCGTATGACTTGGTTACCACACATAAATAGCTTAAGGACGCAATTAGCCCCAATAATAGGATTGTTCAGAAGATATGACGATTTTCCAATGCAGATCAAGAAACTTGTTCTAAATGCGTTTGTCCTGGCAGAATTGCATTATGGAGTACTTATTTGGAGTCAATCAGCAAAGCAACATTTAAACAGTATATCCAGGCTGCTGACCAAAGCGTATAAAAACATTCTGAAGCTGCCAATGCTTACTCAAACTAGTTTGGTTTACCAATTGGCAAAATCATTAACCTTTAGTCAAATTATTATTATGGAGAAAGCTAAGTTTATCTACAGAAATTCAAAAACTAATGGATCGGAACGAGCGCTATCAATTAAGGTATCACAGATCAACCCATATAATGCGAGGAATGCAGATCAATTCGTAATACCTTTTGCCAGAACGATCGAACGATGCAACGAATGATGCTCTGCGTATATATAACAATCTACTAGAGATTGTTAAGTATACAAACTCACTTATGGTATTTAAGAAAAGACTAAGGGAGCATTTAATGACCACTGATTGAGAGGTGGACCTGTAATCCTGCTTTTATGAGCCCAGTATCTTAGGGCGTTCTTTTTTGACCTTATCGGCGAGATACTGAAGTGACAGTTACTCAGATTTTTTTTTTTGAATGCGTCGTATTATATTGAATTTTTTTTTATCTCTGAGAGCTGATCATGATTTTTTTGGACTAGATATTCATGAAAAGGACTAGTTCACATTATATTGTGTGCCCCCTTATACCGATGTGTTAAACATTGTCTGGGTGGCACAAAGGACCAAGCGACGTAATGTGAATGCAGATCGCACGAGCGTTGTGCGACGAAGAAAGAGTGATGGAGAGAGTGGTAGGGAATGGAGGTATTTAAAAAAAAAAACAAGTTGGGTAAACAGACCTACGCTCATGTCAGAAGGGTTTTGTATTCAATTTTCAAAATGCAGTCACCAGATTGAATAAAGTCAAGAAGCATGTCAATGACGATTTTATTGGAGAAACTATGAAATTCGAAGATCATACTATTATTAACAAAGTTGAACGAATTTAGACTTCTGAGGTTTTTGTTATTGTTATACTCATAAATATCTTCCATGATAATTATTACAGATGTCCATTCGCGAGGGAGGAAACACATTTTTCATGTATTTCCCCCCTGTGCCCCCACTGAAGCAAAAACTGACAGTTTAAGAACTGTTTTGAAAAGCTCCCATGAAAACGTTCATTTCATACTCATATCGGCTACGTATGATGAATTTTTTTTCAGGGGCTATTCTCCTGTACTGTTATCATCGATTCATGGCCAATTTTTTCCTATAATGGTCCTTTTGCTAGGAGCTCTCTCCCGCCTCCTTGCTTGTTTCACTTATGAGTATTAATTGCAGGTACTCAGCTTCAGTCATTCATTAAATTGAATCAAGTGTTCAAAGCATGCACCTTAAACGTTAAAGTTGGGAAAAAATAACTCAACATTATTCAATCTTCGCATTTAAAACAGCCACTATTTTGTTTTACGATTACTGATACCACTAGCTGAACTGATTCTCAAAGTTATTCATGGCACCTATTATTCCTGAAATTTTCATGCAAATCCTAACAAAACTGTAGTGTCTGAGTCGGTAAAAAGCGCATGTTGTTCCATAGCCATATGTTGCCATAGTAATACATGCAGCGCATATTGTTCCATAGTAATACAGGAAAATTCAAACCGCTATAACTTCGCTAAATATAATTCAATCTTCATGAAACTTGCAAGATTAATGAATCTTATAAATAGACATCTGTGTACTAAATTTCATTGAATTTAAGGGTACAGTTAAGATTTTATTCAAGAAAACATAAAATCGATAAATCATACTATTACTAACAAAGTTGAGTGAATTGCGACTTCTCACGTATTTGTTGTTGTTGTACTCATCAAGGCCTACATTCCTGATTTTTTTCAGATTTTTCGTATGGAAGGTGTCCAATCGCGAGGGGGGGGGGACACAAATTTTTCGTGTATTTCCCCTCCCTGTGCGCCCCTCGAAGCAAACTTTGCCAAACTAAGACCTGTTTTGAAAAGTTCTCATCAAGGCCTTTCATTTGATATCCATATCGGCTACCTTCAATGAAATTTTTTTTTCGGGGGGTCACTCCCCTACATGGGGAGACCCCCCTTAAATACCTTATAAAATTTTTTAGTAGTTGAACTTTGAAGAGACCACCACTTTACACCTACATACAAAATTTGGTGCTTCTAGCTTAAGTAGTTTCCGAGAAAAACTGCTGTGACACACGGACGGACGGACGGACGGACGGACGGACGGACGGACGGACGGACAGACAGACAGACGGACAGACGGACAGACAGGACGCGATTTTAGAAGGGTTTTGTAAAATTATTTTACAAAACCCTAAAAACTTTTTGGATGCCCTCTACGGACACAAAGCATTTTCCTTTCATGGTCAAATGCAATTTTTCAAATGGATAGAAGTCACAGGAAGCCATATCAGGTGAATACGATGAGTGATTGATGGTTAAAATGCGATTTCTAGTCAAAAAATCAGTCACAAGAGTGGATTTTTATCACAACAGTCTCGTTTCTTTTGGAAAGCACCTTAACTTGTGCGGAAAAAACGTGGATAGACCTTTTTTAAGCCCAAATGATCGGTTAAAATGCGATAAATCTATGTTTTCGAGATATTCAACTCCGATTACATGAATTTCAACGATGATTTCGGCTCATTTTTGATAAATTCACACACAATTTCGATGGAGTTTTTAGTGATCACTGATTTTGGGCGGCCCGTATGTTCATCGTCATTTATATCCTCACGACCATCTCTGAACCGTGTAAACCACTCATGAACTCTGGCACGAGATCGATAATCATTGCCATAAACTTTATCAACTCAAATATTTCGGTAAAGGTTTTACCGATTTTAAAACAAAATTTGATATTAGCTCTTTGCTCGAAACTCATTTTTGTACCGATGACATAAAGATACCGTCACTTTAGATGCAATAACTTCGCTTCCACTAAACGGAATGTCACCAAACTTTCACAGGAAGTCAGGGAGGGATGTAACTTTCCAACGTCACCAGAAACAAAATTTATGATAAAAGTCACGTTTATTACAATCTATATATGTTAGATACGAGTATATATATATATATATATATATATATATATATATATATATATATATATATATATATATATATATATATATATATATATCATCATCATCTGCAGCTTGTTCAACCATATATACTTATGTGTGTTATGGTGTAGCCTCCCTTACGTATTGATTCCTCATTTCTTTCCAGTCGTCTCTATTTTGTGATATCCTTGTCCAGGGGACACCCGCTAGTTTCCTGATGTCGTCATGATCCCACCGTATTTTTGGTCTTCCTCCTGGTCTTTTCATCACTCTTGGATATCATTGTGTGATCTTGGCAGTCCATCTGTTGTCAGTTAGCCTTGCTATGTGTCCGGCCCATTACCATTTTAGTGATCTAATTCTATGGCCTACATCTGTCACTTTGGTTCTTCCTCTTATCCAAGTCAATGTCTTACGGTCTCTTTTAGTGATGCCTAGCATGCACATTTTCATTGCTCTTTGTTCCACTTGTAGTTTCCGTGGGGCTCCTGTTGTTAACGTCCATGTTTCACAGCCGTATGTCATTACAGGTAGGATGCATTGATCAGACATTTTCTTTTCCAAGTGGAGTTTCATTCCAGCTTGATTCACCTATTAATTTCAAGTGTTATATCTCCGGATTTATTTCTAGCTGGCCTAGGTAGATATATTCTTCTACTGTTTCTAGCCTGTGGTGTTGTTCAGTACTATTTTGACCTGACCTCCTAGATGTTCATTGGGCATAACCTTTGTTTTACTTAGGTTCATAGTTAGGCCGACTTTTTCACTGGCTTCGCTAAGCTCATTTAGGAGGAGTTGTTTTTCTTCTTGGCTCTGAGCAATTATGACTATATCGTCACCAAATCTTAAGTATTGATGCGTTTTCCGTCGATTTGTAGGCCCTTTTCTTCCCATTTTAGATCTCGAAAGATGTTTTCCAGGGTGGCATTGAATAGCCTTGGAGAGATTATGTCCCCTTATCTAATCCCTTTTTGTGAGGGGAATTCTGGCTTGGCATCAAATACTTTGACCTCTGCTTTGTCGTTCTATGAACGCCAGTGCTAGGGTAATTCGTACTCTTTAGCCCTGATCATGATTTCTCACAAGGGGTGGATGTGGTCTATCGTACTGAAACCACTTCCAAATCCAGCTTGTTCCCGTGACTGTTCAGCGTCAAGAGCTGTTTGTATTCGATCGCTAATTATTTCGGTGAATACCTTATAGAAGGCAGGTAGCAGACTTATTGGCCTGTAATTCTTGATATCTTCTCTATCGCCCTTTTTGTGGATTGGTCCAATGTTTGCGCTGTTCCAGTCTTCAGGAATGTGTCTGGTTCTGAGGCAATCGGTATATATTTCGGCTAATGTTTTCCAGATTCCTTTGCCAGCGTATTTCAACAGTTCCGCGGTTATACCATTGTTATAGGTCACATGCGATATACTTATTGCATGCTATTTCTCTAGTTGCATGCTACTTTACTTATCATGACTCCCTCTCTTTGATAAAGTCACGAGTTGCCTGATATTTCGCTTATCACAAATAATTACACATGCATGAAGGAGGTGTGTCTAACTTGCACTTGCATTGAAACACGAAACCTCGAATCGCGTGTACACACAAAATCTTCGGCATGTTTAATGTACCGAGCCGAGTCTCAAAAGAGAAACTTACTGTTAAGAGCGAAAAGTGGGCGTGGCAAAGACGGGAGCTTTCGCGTTATAGCTGCAGCAGCTACGGAGGAAGAGATTGTCGGGGTTCTGAAATGTTTGAATGAACTAAATTGAAACCATTATTTTGCTTGATAATCAATAAATCAATTAAAAGTAGGCTATCATCGAGTATAAAAGAACCTGGTGGTTCCAACAATGGTGTCTTAATCGTTGAGTAGCTTGTTCAAGGCGTATGCCCGAACAATACCAATTCCAAGGCTTCCGCCAGGAATAGCGAAAAGCGATCAAGGCCTCGTCGTGCTGAACATACAAAGGAGAGCCAAGCAGCGGACAAGCGTACACCAACAACATAGAAGTCCCAGACCCGCAGAGCCAAGCAGCGGACAAGCGAACACCAACAACTCCGAAGTCCCGGACATGCAGAGGGAATCATCTGTTATGCCGACGGACCGTCCGGCATTGGAGCAGGCTATTGAAGCATCGCCCACGGCAGGCCCGCGACCACTGACGATCGAGGAATACCGCGCTCGAACAGCGAAGCGTTGCAGCCCACCACTTGAGCCAAAACCCAAGAAGCGACAACGAGGCGGCCGAATAGTTGCATACCGGCGCCAAGCAAGCGACCTGCGAAGGCTGGCACGAGTTGCGGTCACTTCGGCTGAGCGGGAGAGTTTTAAGCGGCAGTATCGGCAACTGGAGGCTGAGTTCAAGAGCCAGCAGCGGCTTAAAGAATTAGCGGGAAACTCGTCTTCGTCTGGATCGCCAACATGCCCAGAACAATCTGTACGAATATGTGAAATTAAATAAATGTGCATCAAAAGAAGGAAGATTAGTTTATACTGGAGGAAGGTGTTCGTTCGGTAGTAGGTACAGTGCTTTGCTTCCTTTACAGGTATCAACGCTATACATAGGGTGTAGCGTTGTGGTAATATTTTCTCCAGGCAGTTGAGGTTGCAACGTTCGTTGCAAGATACTTAACATTTTGGCGCAGCCGGTAGGATACCGGTTTTGCTTAGATTACAGTGATAGCGTCTGTATAGCAAATTAAGTGATGGGAACATCAACCGGCATTCGAACCTATATTAATTATTGCTTGAGAGTGAGGTTTCTAAACATCTTATTTTTTTTGAAAAGCACACTCTACCACGAACATGCCTTGAGGTACTCCAGTCTAAACTAATCCGTTGTTATAAAATATTAATAATCACATTTAAATTACAGTGAAATAATTTTAATTAACATAAAAACAGAGACTGCAATATAACAAGTGAGCTCTTGGTGCGGGTAACCGAATAAACGGTGAAGTTTAATTTTTGATTAAAGTGTATAAAAGCAGTTTGAAAGTGAAAAAAAAACTCTAAGAGTAAGGAGCATATGACTGACAAAACATTCAACGTTGATGATTTGTTCCATCATTCGGCCGCCTGTAGCTCCTATTGTAAAACCGCGAAATCAAATGGAACGAGTAGGGGTTGTGTCCAGGTCGGTGGAACCAGGTTTCAAATTCAATTCCCGGCATTCTCCGATCAATTCTACAAGGCATGCTGATACTGAAAGAAACTCACAACTTGGAAAAGAACTGATATTATATGAACACCTGAATCCCGAGGAAAAGGGAGCTATAACGCAGCTTTGTCAAGAATTCAACGACATATTTTTCTTATCAGGCGACAAACTCACACATACAAATGCTATTCGGCATGAAATACCTTTGGTGGCCAATCAAGCACCTATCAACCAGAAAATGTATAGGCTGGCTCAGCCCCAAAAGGAAATAATTAATGAGCAGTTAAAAGAGATGTTGGACAATGATATTGTCCAGCCTAGTAAAAGCCCTTGGAACTCTCCTCTTTTGGTAGTGCCAAAAAAGGCTGGAGTTGAAGGTAAGAAGAGATGGCGCGTAGTTGCCGACTTTAGGCGGTTGAATGATAAAACCATAGGGGATGCATTCCCTCTGCCTCGTATTGAAGACATCCTGGACCAACTTGGACATTCACGCTATTTCAGCACACTTGATTTAGCTAATGGCTACCATCAAGTCCTTGTTCAGCCTAGGGACCGGTCCAAGACAGCGTTCAGCACGAGCTATGGGCATTATGAATTCAAGCGTATGCCATTTGGGCTGAAGGGAGCGCCAGCTACTTTTCAGAGGTTAATGAATCACATCTTGACTGGCCTCCAGGGTATTGATTGTTTCGTGTATTTGGACGATGTAGTAGTATACGGAAAGAACCTACACGGACATATTGGCAGACTCAGGAGACTTTTTTATCGCCTCAGGGAAAACAATTTAAAGTTGCAGCCAGAGAAATGTCAATTCCTACGTCCCGAAGTCGTCTATTTGGGTCATATCTGTTATTTTATATTCCAAAATCTAATCTAGTCTATTTTAAAATCAATCAAACAAACTTCCAAATGATTCAAACTTAATTTGACGTACAACTTATCAAGGAGATAAAGTTTCAGTTGCCTTACATGCAAAACAATCAGCAGTACAAGTAAACATCGAACATTAGCAAGCATAATGAAAACATAAATAACGAGTAAACAAACTCGTGTCCATCGTTATATCAACATAACATCTTTTATCGCTCAAACAACTGAAACAATAATAATAACAATAACGCGCACCCACATGAATATTCAAGTCTTATCTTTAAAATTGATCTAGCATTCGAATAATTTCTTGAGAGCCTTTAATGAAGATGAAATTAATGAATAGACGTTTGAGCAATAATTTTTAATGCTGTTAAATTAAAGTGTAAATAAATAAACCAACCGCGTCAAATGAATATCAAATTTAGATAAGAGACAATTTTTCAATGCAAATGCTCAACAAGAAACTTTAATAATTTCAAGTTTCACTGAAATAATCCAAGTTTAGGAACTGTGAAACAAATGAGTTTTAATTATTATAGCTCAATACAATATAGGCCAACTCAATACAAACAAATTTACCCTTAAACCAATTATCTCTTTCAATTCCCATTTTTTCTCCCCCACGAATGACAAAATATTAATTCCGCACTCAATTTGCAATTTCATAGTATAAGCAGTAATAAAAAGGAAACTAGTGGCAGTCAAGCCGATAAATCCCGGCAAGCTTTCATAAATAAATAGGAAAATAAAATAAGTTTGAGTGGTTCCCCGAAAACCCACTGTCGACAGCCACAAATGTGGTCCCTTCAAAACAAAACTGTCGGCAGCCACTCAGCCTTTAGTCTAAGTAAAAACAAGATAGCCTCTGAGCGGTCGACCGAAGCTGTCGGTGGACACGCTATTTTTAATAACAAGTCGGTAAGAAAACCGACAATAGCCTCTGAGCCGTTACCCGTGGTTGTCAGCGGACACGCTATTTTTAGTTATAAGGCACAGCAGAAACTCATAATAGCCTCTGAGCCATCGGCCGAAGCTGTCGGTGGACACGCTAATCTTAACTACAAGTCGGTAAGGAAACCGACAATAGCCTCTGAGCCGTGGACCCTAGTTGTCAGCGGACACGCTATTTTTAGTTGTAAGTCACTATAGAAACAAACGAAAGCCTCTGAGCTGCCCGTCGGCAGACACGCTACATTCATTTAATATTAAGACAATATACCAACCAATCGGAGCCTCTGTGCTGTTGAACTAAAATGGATTGCAGACACGCTTCCACTAGTCACTATGTTGCCCTGCTCAATAAATATATTCTAGCTGCTAACTACTAAATAACTCACCATTTAAACCCCTGCGGTTAGCGCAAAAAATTTAAAAACCCACCCGTTTCCCACCCTTACATATTATCAACAATTTTAACGAACAGCTAATGAAGTGACCTCGCACGGCACTGTACTGTCCTCCAGCAAAGTCGGGGACAGCGTTACGCCAAACCGAACATATACTCACTAGGGAGAAATTCGACGGAACATATAGGGTCTTAAATGAAGGCCGAAACTATATGCTCCTTTGCCCAACATATAGTGATAGTTTTGTTGCGACTCTTTCTCGCAAGATATTTTTAACGTAATATTTCTGCTTAACAGCCCACCCATTTCCAACGCTTCCACTTTACACGCATCCTCGAGATCGGGATCAACAATTTTAACGTACGGCTAATGAAGTGACCTCGCATGGCACTGTTCTGTCTTCCAGCAAAGTCTGGGACAGCGTTACGCTAAATCAAACAGATACTCACTAGGGAGATTTGACGGAACATATAGGGTCTTAAATGAAGGCCGAAACTATATGCTCCCATGCCCAACATATAGTGGAAGTTTTGTTTCGAATACGTTTTAGAATACTCCTTCTCGCAAGATATTTTTAACTTAACATCAGGTGGAAAGTACGCATGATTTTAAAATTCAACATCCACCTTTCTTCCCCGAGTTTGATAACGAGCTATTTAACCTCAATCTTTCAACCTTTTCAGGGAGTCATCCTGATAATTCCCTACAATTAGTACCACCTAAAGATGGAAGTAAGATATTTCAAAGTGGGACGCATTCCCTGACTGAAATATACTCTAAATTGGACCAAATAAAATTTAAGGAAATTAGTAGAAAGCATATGCAGGTAACCCAACTATCTACGTCAATTGTAGCACTTTTTATACTTGCGGTAGTAGCATATTCAATTGTTCGCTTTGTGTTGTTTCGCTGTCAAAGGTCATCCAAAGCGCCCAAACATTCAGGAAACAGCAACACAAGCCAGCCATCAAGTTCTAATATTACCATCAATCTTCGTGAGGAGCGGATGACAACAAAAGAGATTCCAGCACAAACTGTTTTAGGAAAAATCACGGTAGCCCCAACATATTCCTCAGCCCGATCCTTTCAATTAGTCTAACAAACAAAAAAAAATATATTAACTAAAAATACTAATTTTTCCCATTTAAAAATTCCCCACGGAGTCCACGTATCAAATAATTTTGTCAGCGCATAAATTGGCCGTGCATCCGCACTGACTGCATTGAGTGCACTGAATTGAGTTCAGCAGCTAGAGCTACACGCATCGTCGCCAAGCTACATGCATGCACATACGTGCAGATAGAAGCGAAAGTCCGTGAATAATTTTTCTGTATCCATATATGAGCTGCAAAAGCTTTTCTGGTAGCCGAACAATTCAATTTAGTAAGTAGCACCAATCACTCGAAGTTTTTATGATCGTACCCGATCGTGCTGACAATCCGCATATGATTGGGTGGATGGTCCGCCAGGATCATATTACCTATGCAATGAAGTGCGGATAAAATGGCGCTATGCCAAACCCTTTGCATGTTAATTACCATGCCAATCCGATTCCCCACCCAGAATACTAATAAATAATTTAAACATCAATGATGAATGATGTCGTAACCAGAAGCTTACCATGAAAGCTTCTCGTTATGGGAAACGTAAAAGATAAATTGATTTAAAAATAGAGATTCAAAAGAATGTAATGTTGTTAATCCAAAAATATTAGGTAAATACAATTGCAAAAGGAATATAGTAAGGAAATTTTATGAAAGAAGTATATACTATTATAAATATAAATAATTGAAGAAGAAGAAGATCTTTATGAAATAAAAGTTAGAAGACAAAATGATGCAAATCAGAAAATATTAAGAAACAAAATGCAAAAAAAAAATTATTTAAAGTGCATGCTAATTACTAATTAATTATTTCTCGCATAGAAGAAAAAACATAAGTTTAAGTATGTACGTAAATTTGATTGAGTAAAGGACAATTATTAATTAAACGAAACAAAGTACATAATATCAGAAATATTGGAAACTGAGAAATAAATATAATGCTGTTTAATTACTCATAAACAGGTAAATACGATTGTAAAGAAAAATAATGTAAAGAGAAAATAAAACGAAGATTTATAAATAATAAATGCATGCTAATTACTGTACGTCAATATTTATATTTATTAAATAGAAAAAATATGTACGTAAAGTTTGATTAAGTAAAAGATATTTAAAATTAGGCGAGACAATGTACTAACAGAAAGATTGGAAACTGGGTTGTAAATATAAGGCTATTCAATTACCCATAAATAAGTAAATGTATGCAAAGATGTAAAAAATGTGTAAAGGAAATTTATTAAAGGGGAAAAAATACATACTAGTTACTGTAGTTCAATATATCTTTATTTATTACGTGTGTAAAATGTATTGTACATAAGGAATGAAATATAAAAAAATATTCGAAACTAAAAAGTAAATATATATCTGGCCGGTTATCCACATTTATAAGGAAGAAAAATGTTGTCTAGGAAAAGAAGAAAATTGTAACTGAATATAAAAGATAAAAAAAAAATAAGCATCAAATACAATCAAAATCAGATGGAACAAAGTAGTTTAAGTAAAATAAGGAACTTTATCAACAAAGCAATAGACCACTATAAAATTAAATTGAAAATGTATACATATGAAAGAACTTTGAACATAAGAATACTTAATTATGAACACTATAATGTAATTAAAAGAAATAAGATTAATAAATTAAAACAAAAAAAACAAGGTAATTTAAATCAAAAGTACAAGGAGAACTTGTACAGAGTCGATAAGCGATATATTTAAAAGAAAACAAGAATTTAACGTTTATCAAGCAACATAATAGGCAAGGAAAATGTAATTTGAATTTAACTACTTGAAGAGAAACATTTCTGGACCCTATCACGACTAGGCTCTCCAAGCCATTCGTGCTCAATCTTTTTCGGCAGGATAGTAATGTTATAGGTCACATGCGATATACTTATTGCATGCTATTTCTCTAGTTGCATGCTACTTTACTTATCATGACTCCCTCTCTTTGATAAAGTCACGAGTTGCCTGATATTTCGCTTATCACAAATAATTACACATGCATGAAAGAGGTGTGTCTAACTTGCACTTGCATTGAAACACGAAACCTCGAATCGCGTGTACACACAAAATCTTCGGCATGTTTAATGTACCGAGCCGAGTCTCAAAAGAGAAACTTACTGTTAAGAGCGAAAAGTGGGCGTGGCAAAGACGGGAGCTTTCGCGTTATAGCTGCAGCAGCTACGGAGGAAGAGATTGTCGGGGTTCTGAAATGTTTGAATGAACTAAATTGAAACCATTATTTTGCTTGATAATCAATAAATCAATTAAAAGTAGGCTATCATCGAGTATAAAAGAACCTGGTGGTTCCAACAATGGTGTCTTAATCGTTGAGTAGCTTGTTCAAGGCGTATGCCCGAACAATACCAATTCCAAGGCTTCCGCCAGGAATAGCGAAAAGCGATCAAGGCCTCGTCTTGCTGAACATACAAAGGAGAGCCAAGCAGCGGACAAGCGTACACCAACAACATAGAAGTCCCAGACCCGCAGAGCCAAGCAGCGGACAAGCGAACACCAACAACTCCGAAGTCCCGGACATGCAGAGGGAATCATCTGTTATGCCGACGGACCGTCCGGCATTGGAGCAGGCTATTGAAGCATCGCCCACGGCAGGCCCGCGACCACTGACGATCGAGGAATACCGCGCTCGAACAGCGAAGCGTTGCAGCCCACCACTTGAGCCAAAACCCAAGAAGCGACAACGAGGCGGCCGAATAGTTGCATACCGGCGCCAAGCAAGCGACCTGCGAAGGCTGGCACGAGTTGCGGTCACTTCGGCTGAGCGGGAGAGTTTTAAGCGGCAGTATCGGCAACTGGAGGCTGAGTTCAAGAGCCAGCAGCGGCTTAAAGAATTAGCGGGAAACTCGTCTTCGTCTGGATCGCCAACATGCCCAGAACAATCTGTACGAATATGTGAAATTAAATAAATGTGCATCAAAAGAAGGAAGATTAGTTTATACTGGAGGAAGGTGTTCGTTCGGTAGTAGGTACAGTGCTTTGCTTCCTTTACAGGTATCAACGCTATACATAGGGTGTAGCGTTGTGGTAATATTTTCTCCAGGCAGTTGAGGTTGCAACGTTCGTTGCAAGATACTTAACACCATCATTGCCTGCTGTTTTGCCTGTTTTCATCGAATTGATCGCATATTCCACTTCATCAGTTTTGACTTCAGGGATAGGTTCGTCTACTGTCTCAGATGTTGTTGTTTTATAGTTGGGAGCTATTTTCGGGGACTTGTATAGATAGCTATAGAAGTCCAGTACAATTTCTATTATTCCTATCCTATCTGTCACCCTGGTGTTTCCTTGTTTAAGTGCTATCAACTGTTTTTTGCCAATTATCAGTGCTTGCTTTACCTCCTTTATGCTGTTGTTGTTCTCAATGGCATTTTCTACTAATTTTTTGTGGTACTTGGTGATGTCTTCCATTATCTTCTTCCTAAATGTTTGACAAACTTCCGTATCCTCGATTCTCTGGATGTTTGAAGATGATTTCATTTCTCGTCTTTTCTTTAGTAGTGTCTCAGTTTTGCGTTGTGGTGTCTAGTTGCTACTCTTGGTTCGCCTACTTCCTTAGCGCATTTTAAGATGGAATTTGCGAGGTGCGATGCGTCTCTGTTTTTCATTTCCTCCTCTAGCATTGACTGATATTGGCCAATGCTATTCTTGATGTTGTCGTCGTTGAAGCCTGGTCTCATTGGCCTCCTTACTAGTTTTGCTCGTTCTGATCTTACGTCTAGGGTTAGTTTCGTTCTGACGAGGCAGTGGTTACTGCCTGCCTTGAATTTGTTAAGCACTGAGGCGTCTTTGATCACTCTTATGTTATTCGCTAGGATCAGGTCGATCTCGTTTCTTATAACCCCATTAGAGGCTTCGCAAGTCCATTTCCTGCTTGTTGTTTCTTGAACAATGAGTTCGCTATGTACAAGTTGTATTGGTGGGTGAATTGGACCAGTCTCTCTTCTCTCTCTCGTTTCTCTGGCCTAATCCGAACTTCCCTACCGGTACCTCCTGTTCTTCTCTATTTCCTACTATGGCGTTGAAGTCTCCGATGAGGAATTTGAAATGGCTATTATTGTTGTCCCAAGCTTGAGTTATCTCGTTGTAGAAATCATCGAGTGACTAAATGTCGGTGCACAAACTTAGATTATTTGCATTGTGTATCTGTGTGACAACTTTAGAGTCAAGCTGACCACTCGTGCTTAAGACACTAATTATTTTGTCTTTCCATTTCTTGTTAATCAAGAATCCTTCTCCATTAGTTCTGCACAATTGTGTTTCCTGATGGTATAGGATATTGCCTGAAGCGAGTGTTAGCAGGTTTTCGTCGTTTCGCCTAGTTTCACTCAACCCAATGATGTCCCACCTAACCTTAGCTGCTTCTTCTTCTAACTCGGTTAGTCTTGCCTGGCCGGATAGTGACCGGCAGTTGTATGTCGCTATTTTTATCGTTGTTAGTTGTTTTTGGTAGCGGTTTAACCTCCGCGGATTCTTAAAACCCTCTGCCTGGTTCCTGGGAGCTACCTATCCTAGGTCCATTCAGGCCTACGGAGAATGAGGGCTGGTTCCTTTTTCGACTTTCCATAAATGGGGGAGAAGGGGGTGGTTGTGGGACATACCTTAACACGCTGCCTCATTGCGGGTTGGTAAGGGTCCATTGAGATTACCATTTCCCTATGGACAATCTACCCTAGCTAGATGGACAGACTTTTTATTGATGAAAAAGCCGGGCATGGGATTTGAATTCGGTACCTCACTCTACCCTTGGAGCCAACTATATATATATATATATATATATATATATATATATATATATACATAGTCGTGCCATAAGTTCTGTCCCTCTTTTAAGTGCGTCATGAAAAAATATTTTAAGTAGTGCTGTTTAGTTTGTTTGGATGATAAAGCTTTAGAAATTCGTTGAGTATTACAAACAAGTCATTTCAACACAATACGTCTAACAGTAAACATGGAGTGGGGTATTAAAGAGAATCGTATTGCAGTGATCGCGTTACATAAGTGTAAGAAAACACCTAAAGAGATTTTCGACATCTTAAAACCTTTAAAAATAACTTCAAAATTTGTTTATCGCTCTATAAAGCGATACAATGAGATGTCTTCTTCCGATGACAGACCAAGAAGTGGTCGCCCACGTGTCACAAGAACGAAAGCAGCCATTAAAGCTGTAGCTGAGAGAATTCGTAGAAAGCCTCTCCGCAAGCAAAAAATCATGGCACGGGAGATGAAAATCCCGCGACAGACCATGTCTCACATCATAAAGGAAGACCTTGAGCTTGGTGCTTATCGAAGAACTACCGGTCAGCCTTTGACAGCGGCTTTACGTCACATCAGGGCAACAGGATCAAAAAAGTGATTAGAACGACACGCAAGTGGTAGTTACCGCCAAATTCTGTTTACGGATGAAAAAATTGTCACTGTGGAAGAGAAATTTAATCGCCAAAATGACAGAGTTTACACTCACAGCTCTCGAGAAGCTGCTGAGAAAATTTCAAAAGTACAAAGAAGGCATCACCCAGCATCTGTGGTGGTTTGGTGGGGAGTGGCGTACGATGGCGTTACTCGCTTGCATTTCTGTGAACAGGGGGTCAAAACTCGGTCAGCTAATTACCAAAATGACAGTTTAGAACAGGTAGTTAAGCCTTTAAGTGATACCATGTTCGCGAGAAAGCACTGGATATTTCAGCAAGATTCAGCACCCGCACACAAGGCTAAGACAACACAGCGCTGGCTGGTAGCTAATTTACCGGAGTTTATTGCTGCTGAAGATTGGCCTTCGGGAAGCCCAGAACTAAACCCTTTGGATTACCGTTTATGGAACATTTTAGAGGAGAGGGCCTGCGCTAA